>JAULCE010207746.1:0-11347 GCA_032359355.1 Macoma nasuta | reverse complement strand
AATTCTCTACCTGTATTATTTCAAAAGTTATGGCCAATGTTAAAGTTGGACACAAACAAACAAACAAACAAACACACTCACATCGCCTCAAACAAACAGACAGGGCAAAAACAATATGCCCCCCACTTTAGTGGTGGGGGCATAAAAATTCTAAAACTTTCCTGTTGGTTGCCATGGCAACCAGAGTTTTTCACGGAATGGAACCATTTGAACATTTTTAAAAGGGTCCATCTAAGGAACATATACGCCAAGTTTTATCATTTATGCACAGGTAGTTTCAAAGAAGAAGATTTTCAAGTAAACTGTTGACGACTCACGACACACGACATATGACACACGACGCCAGACTCCGGACACAGGACTATCACAAAAGCTCATGTTGGCACTATGTGCCAGGTGAGCTAAAAACTTAATAAAAAAAAAAACGGTCTCCGATGAAGGTATGACATTAGCTCAACCGTCTGTCTGAAACAGACAACTTTTAAAGGACAAAAACAATATAGCTAGGTTAATAAGAGTTATGGTCTCTTTTCACAACACTCCCTCTTATTCATTTATTGAAATTAAATGAAATTTAATCTAGTTGTAACAATGTAAATCCATTCAGTATTCGGAAATTAAGTAAGTAAACAAAGTCATGAAGGGCCTGAATAGCAGCTCTCATTGAAGGGTCAGAGAAGTAGCCATTAATGACAATATTCGTGTTTTAAGTATAGCATGGTAAAACATGGGGATAATTGTCTCACCATCCCTAAAGTAGGGGATTCAGTGAGACATTGTTCTTTTTATCGATTCCTGACGCCAAATTACACATTAGCTAAAATGCACAATACCTGCTACATGTGATGTGGAATTTGTGCTGTATGTTGATCAAGAAACTGTCTCCTTGGTTAACATAATCACTGATAACCAGATATCAACTGAATTGTTTAAACTGTTAATTAACTACTTGAACTTTGAAAAGTAGGATTTCTGAGGAATTAATCAAATATTTTCTTCTTCAGCACTGTCTGCGTGACGCGATAATGCTGTGGTTTTGATGTTATGCTTTTGATCCGATCATGCATTGGGTTATTTATGTGTAATACATACTATACTGAATGTCAGAAATCGTGTTTGTAGTCCAGTCACGAGTTATCGCTACGCCATCTATCTTGAACTTTCCTTTCAATTTTACCGGTCTTTTGAGTTGGCATTTGAAGTCTTGACATGTGGCTGCGTTTGGGAGATCAACGTTGGTTTACCATCTCCACCGCTGCTTTTGCCAAAATGACTTAAAACCGTTCGTGGTTTCGTTTTTGGGGACGAGTCTGACGCCATACAATTTTGGATTCTGGGTATTGGTTTGATTGGCCCAGAGAGTCACGTAAATATTGAAGAAAACAATCGATATCTCGACCTGCTCAACATCAGTGCGGTCGCTTATATATTAAACATATCGGCAGTTTTGATTAAGAGTTAAGGAACTTGCACTACTTTTAATTTTAATGTCAGACAATTATAAGTCATATTATAGCTATAAATACTTAACGCATCATATCGGCAGTTTTGATTTTGGTCGAAAACAACAGTGTTCCTTTAAAACTGTCGAAATATTGTCTCTTAGATAAATTACATCTAGGCATTGACAGCGAAACATTTTTAAATTGATTAAGACAATATCGCGGAATCGTGGTCTCGGCAGTTTGTTTAGCATAGTTTGAATACGCCAGTATATGAGGATGGCAATATTTGGAGGGACTAGTTTAAAACTAGAAAATGTGTCCATAGATAGACACAGATAGACACATAGGTAGACTTAGATGCCCCCTCTTCCGCTTTGACAAAAATGCCATATTTCAACAAATATGGCCTAACTCCGAAATGACTAAAGTGATTTACATGGCTGTCGAACTTGATCAAGATATTATGAACACAAACATGTGTGTAAAGTTATGTGAGAATTGGACAAATACTTTTCAGGAATTATATTATTATTGGGACGTACGGACGTACGGACGTACGGACGAGCGTAGGGACGGACAAGGGCAACTCTATATGCCTCCACTTTGTGGGGGCATACAAATTACACTGCGCTGTTTGGCCTGTTCTTTTTTCATTTGAAATTATTATCTTGGGTTGTTCGGCTTAAAAAGTAGCGCGTTACACGTACTGCTTAAGGATTTGTCAAACTGAACATTACCTTGTTGTAGAATGGCCAACTATGACTACCCCTGTTGTATAGTAGAAAAAATGAGCATATAAAAATTGACTAGGCTAAAAGAAAACACTCTCTGGCAGTGACGTCATTTAGTATTTACATATCTTAACTTTTCAAGGTAAAAGTTACGATAGCATTTAAAATATATCGGTAGTGTGTGTGTATAGCAATGGCCAGGTTCCGCTTCAAGCTGTACGGTTGCGTGTTTGAGTCCCGTCGAAGACAGTTTTTTTTTCATGGTTAGAAAAATAAAGTTCTGTATCTTTTTAGTTATTGCTTCATGCTGCACGTTACGAGTGTGCTGGCACGTGATATGTGTATATATTATTCGACAACAGATAACATAAAGATGGCTTCCAACACACCACTTTTGGATTTTATTTTTCTGAGCTTTTAAAAATCAACAATAAAGCAATCGCCATTCTAAAGCAAGTTATATAGGAATAAACTATTAATTCGAAAGAATGAAGCCCCTTGAAGAGAACAAACAAGTGAAAATGAAATAGAATATAATTACTTAAAAAACATTTGATTAAGTTGAAAGATGATAGGTAAATGATAAAGTGGGAAAAAAAGAATGGGACAGTTTGGGAATCGAGCTCGGGCCTTCTGTGTGATAAACATCTGCGTTATCCACTCGACTATCATTTCTCTTACTTTATTTTAGATATTAAAAGTATAACAACTGCTGGAATAAACATGTTATGGTTAGGATGAACCTGGCTATGTTTAGTCTGTTGATAATTTGACTTCACTGCCAAAAATTATTTGTGGAGTAGTACCGACTCTATTGTTATCCACAGGTCTTCATTTTTCGTACAGACCTGGTAAACAATAGAAGCACGAGCTCGGGTCAGGTCTGGTGTATATTGATATCAATCAGACCTGGTCTCGTGCAGACCTGGTCTCGATAGTTACTCGGAGTCTGATCTTGCTCAAAACTGTTGAAACTAACTGTAATAAATGTTACAAAAAAATGGCAATCAAAGTGTTTGTTTACCATATTATTTGCATTTCGTTTGCATTAGATAAACGTTGAAACGAGAAATTATAGTATTTCACATAGAAATAGTAGGCTGCAATATAATGTTTCATTCATCCGCCAGTCTACAAACAAAAACATTAGCACCAAGAAAAAAAATGGTACCAACCTAACAGTTTATGCATAGACCAATCACCGCAACTTAACCCCTTTCCACACAAGCTACTTTTAGACCAATGCACAAGGAAAGTATCTGATAAAAATATGAAAATCTAGGCATAAGAATTCTTTTGAATTGTATTGAAACCATTGTAGGAAAAGGAGGGTGCACGTTGCGAGAAAAAGCTCAATTCCCTACATTGGTTTCAATAGCTTTTACTTAAAGAAGCGCTAAAAGGCGCTTGTGTAAAGGAAACGGCTAAGTCTGTTGCGTTGTGTTGTGCATCGATATCAAAAGCATTTTCTTCATATCGTCTGTTTCCTTGTAAAACCACGTATCTGCCTTTTGTTTAAAACAAAAATGGAACATGCATTGTTTAAGAAGTCGCGCTCTTCTTAAACCACCTAAGAATTATTTGCAAAAATAGCAGTCTCTACACGAATTCAATACATAGGCGCTAAAAACTCTTCTGTGGAGGAAAAGGGTAAAATGTGCTTAGTTTTAGAATAAAAAAACGACTATATGAAAAACAAAGAATCAAGCGCCTCTGCACAAATTTCAACCTAACGATATTTTAAACAGTCTAAATACATACCATCTGTAGACATAGCGGCTAATCAGGGTTTACACTGTCATACATCACAGTCAGACGGCGACGGTATGTAAGTCGGATATCGACCTCGTAGATCGGTCTTTCTGTGTTGTAAAAACCTAGGCACGGGCTTCATGAAACACCTCGAGCGCTCCGCGATCTCGGTGCCCCATGAAGCCCGTGCCTAGGTCTTTAAAACTCAGAAAGACCTCCTACTCAGTCGATATCCTATACCTAATGTCAATTTATGACCGCAATTTTCATAATTTTGAAATGCAAATGTACATCGTGTATTTGTATGCTGGAAATTTTCATGGTTGACCAATTAGAATGTTTGTTACAAAACAGATGTATAAGAATCTTATATTATCCCGATCAAATACTGACCATTATGCTGGACTGATACAGTATTACACTAAACACTAATTGGTAGAAAAATAAAGCCCTTAAGGTATAGCTTCCAATCTCATTTAAAATTTATTTTTACGTCCCATAAAAATAATAACCCACCAGAGCTTCAGACAAGCTTTTTATTGAATTGAGTATGTACCTTGATTGATTCTACTAATTAGCGGTAATTGCAACCGTTAATTGGGTTTGTGAAACATTTCTGTTAGGTGATGTTATATTCTAAGTTGGCTGTGAAAAAATATTAACTTTTTTATACTCCTTGTTGTGAAAATTAATAGTTTTCATAAATTTAAATGGGTAAATACCCCAAAAGCAGCTTATCTGCAGCTCTCAACCCATCGTGTCATGATTATGGAAAATCAAACCATTTTCAATCAAATGCTCATTTTAATCATGGCTATTAAATCTTTTATGAGCCTATATAAAGTAAAACTATGAATATTATAAACTTTCAGATGCTGAGCTAGTGCAGAGGATAAAGGATAACTACCTTGCCACTTTAAAGCCATGTACCAACTCAAGCCAGACCAAGGTAGTATCATCTGCCACTGCCATTCATAGGAAGGTGGCACTATCTACCACTGGCAGTCATAGCCAGGTGGCAGCATCTACCACTGGCACTCATACTCGGGTGGCACCATCTACCACTGGCAGTCATAGCCAGGTGGCACCATCTACCACTGGCACTCATACTCAGGTGGCACCATCTACCACTGGCAGTCATAGCCAGGTGGCACCATCTGCCACTGGCAGAAGTAGCCAGGTGGCACCATCTACCTCTGGCAGTCGTAGCCAGGTGGCATCATCTCTCGTTGGCAGTAATATCCAAATCAAGCCATCTGCCAGTGCCAATTATACAACAGTGATGCCATCTGCAACTCACAATCAGTCACAATTGGTCCAATCTGTCTGTCAGGCCCAGGCAACCTCGGAGGAACTCCAGGAACAAACTGGTACAATTCATTAAACCAATATTATGCTATGGATGATTTGTGATAACATTTGCAAACACCGTAGTCCAGAATGAGTCATGAGACCCTTCTGTCAGAAGTTCTGACCTAACTGTCAATAACTAAATATACTGAACAAAAAATACAAAATATGATTAGTACACATAGAAAATTGGGCATGAGTACTCATTCAATATGGGATTTATTAAACATTTTTTGTTTAAATTGATAAAACCGAGCCTTGTTGAGTTATTATCAATTTTAGTAAACAAGTTTAAAACTTAAGTTTCTATTGAATGGCCATGAATGTAATATTGTACTTATATTATTAATTCAAATGCTACCATTATTGGCTCTTAATATATATAATGTTGCTATGTAGTGTGGTTATTTTAAGGCTATTTATTTTGACGTCACATATAATGTTATTACACTAGTTATATACAAACATTTACATTCCCTATGTAGCGTCCCCGTATATTTCGATGTCTATTTCACAATGATAGTTTAGAAGTGGTTTGAACCAGTTTGGGCCCACGCTCATGCTAAACATTCGCTCTTCCGAATTACGGATGCGAATGTCGTGTTAATAAGATGCAATGCCGATTCTTAGAAGATAATCCAATAAATCGACTATTATTATTTTGATGTGAGTAGAAATAATATTAACGATAATATAAATATAAGAAATAAACGTCGTCGCGCTGGGGCTTATCGGTTTGTAAACTGCAACGAGTTGCTTGCAAAGTTAACGTAAACCCCTTCGGGGTTTACGTACTTTGCATGCAACTCGTTGCAGTTTACAAATTGTAAACCCCAGCGAGACGACGTATATTTTTTAAAACAATACATCGCTCTATGTATATATAAGCCCGTCCGCTGTGTAACTCCTACAAGCATGCATGGGTTTTGAAATGCTTTGGCACATATTTTCACAACAACAAGACATGGTGCAGAGCGCATGATTCATGCATGTGCATCAAATGTCAAGATCACAAATCTAGGTCAAATGTGTTGGCTTCAAATTTTATTTCCGCTCTATATCTTTTAAACACCTTGAAGGATTATGAAATGCTTTGGCATAAATGTTCCCCTCAAAAAAAAAAAAACATGCAGAAGGTATGATTCGGACATGTGTGTCAAAGGTCACAAATCAAGGTCAAATGTGTTAGCCTCACATTTTGAAATGCTTTGGTACAAATGAACACCACAACAAGATGACATGCAGAGCACATTGTTCCAACATAAAGTTCAAAGTCACAATTTAAGGTCAAGGCTTTTGTAGCGGGTATCGCAGTCTACCCATGGCCACAGTTTTAGTTTTCACTGTTATTTGTTGACAACGTGAAACTAAATTTTCATGTGCATACTTTATTTAACATATCCCATGTGGTATTCAGTCAATTTGTTTTACTTGTCTTCACAAATTTATTGTCAAGCGAAGAAACAGGCTTCCAAATTAGTAAATAAAAAGCATTTAAAATGATGCCAATGTCTTGCCACAACATGGACGTCCGCGTGTTACACTGCGAGGTTAAGACTGCTATATAAATTATATAATGAACACTCATTTGGGCAACCGTTTCTAAAATGCTACTCCTGCTTACACACCTGGACCTCAGAATCAATAAATCAGTGGCCAAAGTGTCGGTTATCATGTTGATCACAGGCAGAAATCAATCAATTGTGTGGAGCATTTTAAGGTGTTACTTTTTTTTTTTTAATTCTACCTCACTTGGTCAAATGTCCATAAATTTTCGGTTAAGCTTTGGCCATCATTATTGCACGTAACCATCCCTTAGGGAAAACTTGTTAAAAGCATATATATATAGCAATGGCCGTATTCCACTGGCGGTTTTCAATGTCAATGAAAAGGGGGCGGAGTTATTGCAAAGTCAGCGCTGATTTTTTCTGTTCAACAACACGTTGTCAACGGAAAAAAATGGGAGTTCCAGTCGAATAGGAATTTCACATGGAACCCAACAATGCAAACAAAAACCACCAGTCAAATACGGCCAATGACTCCTCATATTTGTTCTCATACAGCTATACACAAGCAAACTTTTTTGTTCAGTGTATATTTTTGTGTCTGTCTCTAAGGGTTTCTTTGGCATGGTGGAACATCCACCTTGCTCTTATTCTAATACTATACATATATGTGTATGTGCCCATAACCTACTAACTACCCTCTGTTGCATGCTATGGTGCTTTGTAACATATCAGCAAGGTAGACGGGTGTTGTGGTCTTTGTGTAAGCATGTGTCATTCATGTTGCATGGTACATGAATTAAATATGTTTGCACATAAACTCATCATGCACATTCCCGTTTAGGTTGGAGTGTTTTCAGCACTAAAGACTGTTTTTGTTTAAAAACTAAATAAGCTTGTACTGACCTTTGATTGCTCATGCAAAAGTTTGAATCAATTGATCACAGTCATGAATGCTGAAAGTACTCCCCAGTCAAATAATCGACTGGTTAACCAGGCAACCACAGTGCAAGTGGACCTGGGGGCTCACCATAGCACTAACTTTATTAAAACACTAGAAAAACATTTGAACAAGCGCTTGATAAATCATTCAATTATTGAAAAGAAGTTGTTGATGTTTTAAAATTTTTTGATAGACAATAACTTTTTAGCTCCCCTATTCAAAGAAATAAGGGAGCTTATGTTATCACCCCGGCATTGGTGTTGGCGTTGGTGTTAGTGTTGGCGTTGGCGTTGCTACATTCAACCTTTGCGTGCAAAGCCTTTTCTCAGACACTGTATGCTGTTGCTTTCAAACTTCACACAATTATTTGGGGTCATAAGATGACCTAGTATGTCAAGTCCCATAACTCTTGAATGGATTTTGACTGAATCCTGCCCCTTTTTGGACTTAGGAATTTACATCAAACCTTTGCGCCCAAGGCCTTTTCTCAGACACTGTATGCTGTCACTTTGAAACTGAACACACTTATTCGACGTCATTAGATGACCTTGTATGTCAGGTCCCATAACTCTGGAAATGATTTTGACTGAATTGTGCCCCTTTTTTTGGACTTAGAAATTTACATCAAACCTTTGCTTGCAAGGCCTTTTCTCAGACACTGTGTATGCTGTTGCTTTGAAACTTCACACACTTATTTGGGGTCATTAGGTGACCTTGTATGTCAAGTCCCATAACTCTGGAATGGATTTTGACTGAATTGTGCCCCTTTTTGGACTTAGAATTTTACATCAAACCTTTGCGTGCAAGGCCTTTTCTCAGACACTGTGTATGCTGTTGCTTTGAAACTTCACACACTTATTCGGGGTCATAAGATGACCTAGTATGTCAGGTCCCATATCTCTAGAATAGATTTTGACTGAATTGTGCCCCTTTTTGGACTTAGAATATTGGTCAAACCTTTAGATTTTACTAAATTTTATAACTGTTCTGAAGTGGCCCATAAAAAGACAATGGCCCTGATAGGTGAGCTATATTGTCCTCTGACAACTCTTGTTCATCAGGTTCTTTCCTTGTGGATTAGTTGAAAGGGTTAACCCTTTACTCCATAGAAACCCCTGTAGGCACCTCTGTTGCAGACAATTTCATATAAATATTGTGGGAAATTGACTGAATGCTGCATATCCTTCTATCATTTTAAAATATTTTAGAAACGGAATTTTCCTTTTGCCTATAGTGTTGGTGTAAAGAATCAAATATTTTTATTCCATGCACTTCACCATTTTATTTGGCATATGATGATAGATTTGAATAATAGTGTTGGTGTAGAGAATTGAATTTGTTTATTCCATGCAATTTGCATTTTGTAGTTTTATTTTCATCTTTTTAATTGGCAAACAATGTCATTTTTTTTTTATTATTATTTTTATAAATTATTCAAATTTGTGTTGAGGAGATGACTCCCAAAATAGTAGATTTTCCCTACCCTCGGTAGTTATCACATGTATAGAGTGTTTTTGTAGGGGTGTTATTTACCTTTAGTGATTGAGGCCCCAAGCTATTCTGATCACCCTCTCATGGCTGTCGGCATTTGCATTTGCGTTAATTATTTATCTGGAGCATAATGACAAGTATTGATGATATTCAACTGAAATTTCATGATGTGGGCGGGGAGAGGAAGTGCAGTGTTGACCAACTGTAACTCTGTGTGCCATAATTCTGAAGTTATTTCCCTTTGTTTAAGTGTTCTTATCTTGGACTTAAACCTTTACTCCATATCGATGGTTTGATGCAAAACCAAGCCATCGATTTGCTCTTTTTAGACCAATTCACAAAAAGTTTATCTGGTGATATGAAAGAATATCTAACGGAAAGAAAAATGCCAAATTTGAATTTATTTGAAAATAATGTTGGAAATGCTCAATTTACCACAATGTTTATGGAGGTCATCTGCTACAGAGGTGTTCAATGGTGTAGCTATGAAGTAGAGGATTGACTCTTAAAATTATTGAAGATTTTCAGCTGAAATTTGATCTTTGCGCATAGTGGGCAGATAGAGGAAGTGCAGTGTATGGGAACTGGTATCTCTGACTGCAATAGTTGTGGAGTTATTCCCCTTTGTTCATTATTTTTTTCTTGTCGGGACTATAACTCTTGTACTATTGAAGATGTTCAAATAATATATGATATATCAGTAGAAGATCGAGAGAAAGTGTGGACTATAAGAACCATAATTCTGTCTGCCACAATTCTGGAGTTATGCCCCTTTGTTTATGCTTCTTGCCTTGAGCATTACTATTTCAGTTTTGAAGATATTTCACATAATTAGATAGGAGTTACAGAGTATAAGAATTGTAAAACTATCTGCAATTTTGGGGGAGTTATTCCCCTTTGATCATAATTCTTGTCAGGAGCATAACCCCTTAAGTAATGCAGATAATTAACGTAAACTTCATATCATGGATAGAAGACTAAAAATGAAAGGGAGTCTGATTGGGGCCTACACAATTTACCCTTGTCAGTCTAGTCAATGGTCATTACTGTAGTGTACTGGAACTGTACAGTAAAACCTCTCTCTACAGCCCCCACTTAAAGGAGACCTGGTGATGCTAGTTAAGGCTGTTGTAACGGTTCAGGGGAGGTAATACGTATGTATATGCAAATTAGCAATACCAGATCCTCGTGTGGAGGATAGTGCTAGGTATATAAGAAGGAGTCGACCCATTCATGGTTGAGCATGCTTTTTTCTGAATGGATCTTCTGCGTCTTCGGGCCGTTCATGTTACATTGTTTATAAAACAACCTTGGTCGTTTTTCATAGCATAAAAGTATAACGTCGATTTTCTTATCAATTTACCCGTTTACTCCATGGAAGAGCTTTTTGCTGCCCCTGTTTTAGATGACCTCCGAAAACATTGCGAGAAATGTTTTAAATATTTTCAAACCTATTCAAGATTGAAATTGTCCTTGCTCTTAGGTATACCTATTTTTCAATAGATTATTTAATAATGATAACGTCTACATTGACATGTAGAGGAAAGAGATAACCCCTCCATTGCCACGCAGGTTGTGCACAGGCACACTATTTGTTATACTTCCGCTTTAGTCTTACCACACTCCCTCGACCTTTGGTAAAACTATTGACAGAGTGTCAAACAGGTTGAATCCAAATGAGACGCCGAGTTACTCGGCGTCTCATTTGGACCCAAGCTATTTGAATATGTTACTACACTCGGGGTAGGACAGTAAACGGGTTAAAAAATAATTTTGCTATGCAGTGCGTCGTGCCGCGAAAAAACTTAGAACTATTTTGGTTCTCTGACAAAATCTTAATAATAAGCACATGTGCTTTCATCAATTGAGACAGATTGTTAATTTTTCAAAATGCTGAAATCCATTTTAAATTAACGCCATTTATGAGACCATTTTCATGACGCATACCACACTATACTAGGCATACGTGTTTATATTTTCTGATCTCATGTTTGAAGACTCAATGCGAACCTTTTACACCATAGAAACTTATCTCTGCAGCAGATATTTTAACTATATTAACTCTTTCACCGCCGCAGTCGCCTAAATGCGCCATTGAAAATAGTGCAGTCCCAGATCTGACGCCGCCTT
>JAULCE010207745.1:0-18851 GCA_032359355.1 Macoma nasuta | reverse complement strand
CTATTAAAAGTGGAGATCAAAACCATAGTTTCTATTTCCAAAGTAATTTAATTCTTAATACAAAACGCTATATTAAGAATCCGTTTTCAACAGACAATCCGTTGTTTATATCTTGCTTAGTTTGTTTTTTCATTGTGATTATGATTCCCGATGTACGGGACTTTGCGCATTTGAAATAAAATGAAAAAAATGAATTGGTCAGTTTTACAGCTTAGGATATCACAGATGTATCCTGTTTTATCTGTTTACATTTTATGGACTCCTCCAAATACCGCGCGCTATCTATACATAACTTGCTTCAGTATCAAACATAATATTAAACATGTGATTAAAACAATCTGATACTCGTTGTGTTTTGAAATAAGCTTTTCTTAAACTCGTCTAGAATAAAATGTTATAAAGCTTGCTTAAGGCTCTTACTAACATTTATTCCTGAATCGATTTATAAATGCAGATCTGATATACCTTAAAGATAAACATATCACACACTAAGATTAGGTCTTATTCATAACTTTGTCTCATTGATATTTGCTCATTCAAAAGTTGATCGGTTCTGTTGGTAGGTGTGTAATTGTGTGGCGACACGAACAAACGGTTAACTTTCGCGTTTATTAACAAAATTAAGTAGTATTTTAATAAACACACCCTGCATCTTAATTTACAATGCCTCTTTGATCTGATATCGTTTTATAAACGGTTTAATAAGTTTGCAAATACATATATACACAACGGACATGTGTAGGTAAAAAATTGAAACCGTTGTATTGACTTTAATTATTTTATTGTAGAAATAGGCATGTAACGTAGTGTTCACAATTATTTCAATTATCATATACAAAAGTATACAATGTATTCAAACGCCTAGGTGTGATATATCAGCTAATTATAAAGTCACAAATGTATTATATAAACAGTGGTTGAATGTAGATGCCAAAGCTAGTATACCGTCTGTAGGGATTGTTTTTTATTTAACAGAATGGCTGCAATGACTTTATCACAGTCAAGACTTTCTGATGGGAGATATCTTAACTGGTTGAAGAGCACGCTGTCTCTGCTCTACCTAAAGAATGGAATAGAGGGTGTTATCGACACTGAAGCTGTACTCTTCCATCACGATATTCAGAAAAAACTCGGTGTTTATGGGTCAACGCCACAGTGTTGCATTTCCTGCACCTCAACCAGTATAAAAGCAGATTACCGGCGGCGAACGTGGAATATGTCTTGTCGACTGTGCGACCCGTGGCTGCAACAGATTATACGGAACCATATAAGTCAACCTTTGCCTAAATTGAGTCCGGCAAATACAGATCCTCAACTATGGCCGACAAATGCATTTGAGGTATTTAAACTGTTTATGCCTTACGGATGCCAGCAACAACTGTCTGCTAAAGATGCGGACATTCAATGCATATTAAGCTTGGTCAAGAACTGCCTGTACTTTAAAAGATGTGGTCGGATAGGGAGGATGGATCTCATTGATGACGTAAGTTTCTATAGAGATTACAAGACGAAGGCAAATCAAATGAAGAACACAGTTAAACTGTTAGGTTTAAAAACATTACAAAATTTAACCTGTGTTCCATAAATTTCATAAACAATAAGTTTGTATTATCATTATGGATTAAATTCCGGAGAATCTAGACACTATTATGTAGTTACATGTGTAAGCATAAGGCTTTTTGTTGTCCACTGATTAATATAATCAATGGCAAGCATACTTACACATAGACTTTGTGCGAGGTATTTTCAGCGATATCGAATAAGGAGGAAAATATCTGCTGGTCTTGCTCCAAATCATAAAGGTGAAAAGGCGACAAAAACGATATTCGTCTAAAGCGTCCATATATATTTCTCTTGTGGGCATTTTAAAACGTAGAAATCATGAATAGAACAAACAATTACATGTGTACAATAATTTTGATAATGCCGAAGTTTTTGTCGTGCTAGCTATCAAATACAATCAACATTACTTTGGTTCAAATGATAACATGTATAGAGCTTCCATCATGGGTTATTTTGCTTGGTTTGATGTATAGGCTGACATTCTGATTAGCCGATTATCCCTGTGTAAGCTTTTAATGCAAGTTTAAGACACTAATACTTGAAATGGAAAGTAGTTATGTGATAGGTCATTGTGTAACGATGCAAAAACATATCGTATTGAGTGTCTTTCATATGTGTTGCAGTTGCTGAGAATCAGGAATTCCTTGTTCCATTCTGGTGATTTCAAAGTAGATGATGCAGATCTACAGCGTGACATGCACACAGCAATAGACTTTCTTCAGGGGTTGACAAAATTGTCCCCTTCAGAGCATAAGACTGTATATAAGTCTTTAGACCAAATCACAAAGGTATAACTTGTTTGTTTGTTTGAAGAATGAAATCGCAAAATATGACACCCACAAGAATTTGCACCAATAATAAGGCTGCATCCGATCAAATTGTAGAGAGTTAGCCAATCGATAATCATTTATTTAATGTCGCAATTGCAAAAGTATTGCCATATCTACTGCGTCTAACTTGCATCCGGGAAGTGAGCCCCGGTAATCTATTGCTTATTTATCTTAGCGTATTGCCTTCTAGGTATCGATGTTGGGTAAGAGTTATATTTGACATTATTGGGTTACAATCAAATTAATATGACAAAGGCAATTAAGTGAGAAGGATTTATTGATAACATTATAAGATGTTATAGGAAACTCGCACGACTTTCTCAAAGTGGGAAGGTCCTCTGCAATAGTTTTTTGCGATATATAGCGGAAACTAGACCAGGACATTATAACAACGCTTAAACAACGTCGTGAGTTAATAGGCAATATGTTGTCCATTTTAGTTAAGTCACTTAATAGTACGAGGTCGGAATGCAAAACGCAAAATACTTGTTTTCGTTTTTTGACTGTAAAGGCAGATATTTAGTACACTGTTGGAAAAGCTGTATTGTAACTGTATTGCCTGTTGCCTGATTTGTCTACAAGAAACTAAATTGAAGTTTATCAATTGATTGAAATATATAGAAATCGGCTATTATGAAAGTGTTTTTCTATTGTTCTCCATTTTGTGTTTTGTCTCAATTTTATATCCGTTGTAGCTCCAGACAGGCATATTGGATTTGTCATTGAACAAAGAGATGGAGTTACACGCCTTACAACTAAAGCAAAATGCACTTGACACTGAGTTGAAACGCTTAACGATTGAATTGAACGAACACAAGGATCATACCAGCACAACTGAAGATGATGTTGCTCACATTCAGACAGATGTTAAAGCCCATGAAATCAAACTTTCTGAGGTTGACGTAGATGTAAAGAATCTCCAAATTAGCTCTGCATCTGTCACCGCTAAAGCCTCTGAAACATACACAGAACTTAAAACACAAAGTGCGAAAATAGAGAGTCTTGAGCTCAGCATAGAAGAGGTAAAACTGTTATCACATTTTCTTAGGCCGCTCAACTTGAATGTCAATGTTTGTCAGATGTTTCCAACTTTACTTTATATGTATATCTTATTCGACTGCTGTGCTGGTCAGTATTGTTCCATCCTCGAGTTTTATGTAGATAAAGGGATATAATTGGATTGTTTGTCTCTAAGAACAACACCTATATCTAATGATAGTAAGCGTCTCTATTCATATATACTACGTCTCTTTAATGTTACATTGGCTAGGCTACACAATTGCTATCAGGGGTCTTTACTAATTGATCAAGCTCTACTGACCTGATACTCAGAGCAATTTCGGCAAAATATTTTGTTATAGTTTGGTACGTGTTTATAACTATAAGCACATTATCCTTGCAACACTTAACCGTGCTTTGTATACTGAAAAAATGCATATTATTTAACTATTTGTTAATTTAAAATTCAATAATCTACCAAGGGGTAGAGCAAATTAGTTTGATAGAATACACATACACAGCGTCATTTAAAAAATAGTCACGTTTTAAGAGGAATCTGAAATGAGGTAACCTAATCATTGCGTGGTTATTGCGTCGAAACTGTTTCATAAATGTTAATTTGTTGCATTAGCATATTAAAACTGATTGATCTGTATGCATTTCTAAAAATGTTTCGAACATAAGACCATGCATATATATATACTCTTGTAGTTGCGGTTGTAGAAAGTATGCCGCTTTTTTAACTTTGATTTAAAACCTTTGTTTCAAGAAAATGAAGAATCTATATCTAGTCCTCATCATTGGGAATATGTTTTAGTCGTAAATTAATGTTGTTGTTGTTGTTGTTGTTGTTGTTGCTGTTGTTGTATTCCTTTTTTTAAAGACGAAAACACAAAACACCTCATGTTTTGCATATATGAAACAAAATATTTAGCATAAGAAAATACTCTTTTATACGACCTCATGTTTTTTTTTACTTTCAGCTACAAGAAATACAAGAGCACTTAAACAACTTCCTACAGACACATGATCTAGAACAAGACATGAAACGATTGTCTATGTGTATACAGCACCATGAACAGAGAATACAAAACTTAGAAACCCATTTACGAGTATGTGCTGCATTATAAAGATGGCATGCTGGTGTACTAATTTGTTCACTTGCTTCATAACATCAATACCATTGTTAATTAACAAATGAAGATGCAGGCCCAGAAGACACAGATATGTAACATGCAGTCGCATCTTCTTGCCAATGGGATAAGCTTTCCCTTCATGATTAAGAGTAATTACAGTGACTGGTTATCATGTTATATGAGATTCTCGGTGAGGCCAGATGCTTTTGAATATATTTCTAAAAGAGTGCAGTTGTAACAATAATGATTGCGCTGCTCTTGGTTTGTCAAATCCTTTCCTACACGGAAAGTCTGTAAGATGGCAAACATTCGTTTGACTGTGATACAGTTAGTAAATTTTGTTGTCGGTGTTTGATGCTGTCTCTTTTTATCAACCCGCGGCTACCTCTAGACTCAACTATTTTTATACTTGCTTACAAAGCAATGTTAATAAAAATACTGTATGTCGTTCTAGCTACGTGCATATTGTTGAATGCAACACGATGGTATTCTATCAGTTAGCAATTTCACATTTTCTATAACATATTATGATTGTTTATGTATCGGTACACTCGACTTTTATTCTAGTATAATCGTGATAGCCATGATAATTAAAACCTTTTGTTTGCATCTTTACAGAAATACAAAAGTAGGTCTGAGTCTCATAAACAACTACTATGGAGACATGCACATACTACCACTTTAACTATAATATGTCCTTACATAATTCTTTAAAACCATAGACAATCATTATCAGATAAAATAATTAAAACAACTATTTCTGAATATCACAGGCACCTATTGAGTAATGCATTTGCCTCATTCTGCATTTATTGCAAGTTGAATAAATGTCTTCATGTTTACTTTTTCTATTCACAGACAACCAGTGAAACACAGGCTGTAACAGAATATAGTAAATACCATTTATTATTTTACTTTTTACTTTAACACCTCGATCAAACGTCATTTCATTGTATGAATTAGAGATGGCATTACACCAGTTTACGTGGGAGAGATGTCTCATACAGATTCAACACATGCTTTAACGCATAGCATTATATGAAGACAACGTTCTCAGTGAATTATTAGAGAAATACAAATTATACACCATTGTACAAGTGAAACCAATCAGACAGTAAACAAATGCTACAACTACAATAAGTGACAATAACGTGATTTTCCTGATTCAATAAACTTTACTTCTACATGATGACTAATTCAATTTGTAAGAACTTGAGCAAATATTACTATTGCATTGTAATGAAATACTGGTTAGAGCCTTGAAACTCGTTACTGTTACTGTAACACTCAAACTGACCAAAGGCTGGTTAACACGTTCAGTGCGAAAAACAAGTTCAAACGTATTTGCAAACAGTGCAGACCCAGACCAGAGGGCTCTTAGAGTTCTGGGGTCTACCTTGTTTGTCATATTTGAATATCAAGTGGAGAGTATCTCTGTGCTGTTAATATAAACTGGTCATATTTCAACACTGGAATAATCCGATTAAACATTCAGTATTTAAAAGGTTAGATAATGCTTTGGCACACAATTCAAATGATCAGAAACTGTCACATCTGGGTCTAAACAACTGTTTTCAAAGAAGTCAGCGTCTTGCGAGCTGAATGCAGAATAATCCATGTTGCTGTTGAGAGAAAAACGATGAAACTATTGTATAATACCTGTATTAAATCTTCAAATTAATGTTTTTAATTGAAATAACGTCAACACAATGATTAATGGACGTTGAAGCTAGGATAATTATGTTATTATAAAGGCAATTAAATTACATTGATTGGAATATGTTATGCAATGAAATTGGTTCGCTTTCTTCATTCCAAATAGTTTTATTTTTGTGGTTTTAAGGGTGCTGCAATCAAGATACACATTTACTCGAGATAAAGAACAGCATTTATAACGTCATAATTTCAAGTTAAATGAGTTTAGACAAGGTATCAATGTTACATACGTAACACCATATTGCCATATGTATTTGGTCTGGGGGTCTACATGCAAGTCTAAACATCAATGAATATGTTGCAAGATATATAAGATTTGACATTTGAGATACTATTTTCTTATTTTATTTTTTAAACGAGTCTAGAAAAAACGTCATTAATCGAGCCCAGTTGTGAGTTTTAAAAATGCTCATCTCAAAAGACAACGACAATTACATGTTTTTATCACATATTCTATATTATGCTCACTACGTAAACAAGTTAATTGATAGCAAAATTAAACTGAAACTAACGTCGTGAAGTGTCACGTCATTCGGTACAATATGGTACTATTTTAAGCTTTTACGTCATTTGTTGTTTTTGCTTGAAAGATACATCTATTTGTGATGGTTGTATTAAACCAGAAACAAGAATTGTTTTGTGATAAATATATTTTGTGTTAGTGTGGCTATCTTCAAAATGTTGACAAACAGGACATTCTGATATTCTAATACTGCACTGATGTTTAAATTGTTACAACTGTAGTTGCCTAGGGCGGTGACATTTAATCGTCCGCGTTGTATTCTAACTTGTATTTGTGTAAGAATTTCAACACTCCGTTATTTCAATATGCTGTATCCCAAAGGAGACACCTCTTACTTTCATTCTGAATCATCTCACAATGCGTGACTAACTCAGAACTAAAAATACCACAATTTAGATACGAAAGTGTTACTGTTAGGCAAACTTTTGATTATTTAATTACCAACTGTTTCCAACTTCACCAAGAAGTGTTTCCGGCATAACTCGTCCAATATGATCCGCAACATATCGAATTATTTTCCTTGAATCTTATGACAACACTGCATTCAAGCTGAAACACCAAAATACGTGACACACAGCATATATCTATGGTACATTAAGTAAGACCATGTAGAAATAGTGGGTTATAAATTAGTCATTTAGTCCGGGTCTACACTTGGATTTATAATTTAAACGGTTTTTGACGCTCCGTTGCGTTGATTTATGGTACATATATACTGAAGGAAAACAGTTTCGAAATCGGTCAACTCGATCGCAACTTCAAAGCCAGTTTATTGTTTGAAAAGTAATTTTTTGAAATATAGGGGGAAAAAAGCAAGTTATTTGACTAGTTTCCAAGCCATTGCATGTATACTTGTGTTAAAAGTGTTCTCAACAACCTTTTTTTTAAGGTCCAATATCAAATTATTCAATCAAAAAAATTAGGTATGGATCAAGTTAACACAGTTATTGAACCTTTGGCCAACACACATTTATTGCCAATATATCGTGTATTTTTAACTTTATGTTTGAGTTATTCTTGTTGATTAATAGTCTTGTGTACAAAAAGAAAACAACGCAATAAAATCTACAAAAAATACTCTCAGATCGGAGAAACAAGAGTGCGAATATTCCGGATCTACAAATTACCTCTCTTTGACTTAAAACAAGAACACACTTTGTATCAGTATTGTAACATACTGGAAAGCGATACTTTCAATTTTTCAAACGATATGTTTAGCAATTGTACACAGCTTTATAAGGCATGACATTTACAATCAATTACTTATATGGATCGGAAGATTTAAAGCGTTGAACCTTCTCTATTGGAATTCTCATTCATTTGACTTGTTAAACTAATTCCCTTCAGTATAGTATTACCATGTAGACCTCGACCATATGGAGTGTGGGAAATGGGACTTTTAATACCATTCTACACTATGAACCAATAATCTGAAATAATAATAATGACACTCCTTAGCAAAGAGCTATGGTACACCATGTAAACTTAGACCACATGCGATGATGGAAAGCGTAAATCATGTTCTACACTTAAAACCAAAAATCTGAAATGTTTTCCTAGCATAGATCTATGGTTCATATTTAGTATAAATATTCTTAGAACCTTTAGTCTGAAAACAAAAATTGACACCTTCTAACAAAAATATTTTAGAAGTACAGTGTTAAGTCAGAATCTACACTTAGAACCTATAATTCAAACTCATGTGTGATACTCCTTATTTTTGACACTTCTTTATGTCTAAGTTATGTTTGTGTGTGTCTTTGATTTGTAAAAAAATAACGTTTATTGTTTCATTCAAAATTAATTAACGAAAATGTTCCATAGATAACAAAAATAATTTGAAAAATCTTTTTGATAATATAATGAGTCTTTGCTATGTTTTGTGCTATGTTTTTCCGGGTCTTTGCAAGCGTATTTTGATGTCTATGTGTGTTTTGTTCTCTTAAACTGAATGACATTGCGTTTTTGTTAAAAACCAAGTTACATTAGTGCACCAAAATGTTCACTGCATATCAACAACGGTATTGAAGTGTCTTTATGACACTATTATGTGTCTGAGTTATTTTTGTATGTGTATTTGCATGCACTTGCGCGTCTTTGCATATTTCTGTGTGTCGTTGCGTGTGTTTGCATGTAATTTATGGTGTTTAGTAGGACCCGTATTTCGAGAGATTGATTTCCGATCTCGGCATATTCCTATCCGATCGCTATCAAGCAATATTTGATACGTCTTGGAGTAAATATATTTGGCGTAAATTTCTGAATCAAGAAAAATGACCTTAATGTTAAAACCCAAATACTTTTGTACAATGGATGGCGTTAATTTGTCGAAGAGGCATTGACAATTTAACAGGTTGAGCTTTATTGTAAAGTTGCCGACAATTTAGAAAGGTTTCGTATGAAACGGCCCTCGATAATCGGCTAACGATATGGAAATCGGTCCATTGTCTCCGAATCGGCCCTCAATCTGGGAAAAGCTCATGATCTGAGGCTTGCATACGTTCTCATAACAGTTTAGCTAAAATATCACAGTATTCTACTAAAATCGGTATTTTCAATGCAATTCCCATGGCTAACAGTGCGCCAAGCACTTTGATTATATAGTGTTTTTGTCCTGGGGCTTGTGTTACCAGTTTTCTAGAATCGAGATCCAAATTTGAAGTAGAACTAAATCATACGCATAAATCTCAATATTTAATTCCTCAGAAAATGCAAGCCTTTTTCAACAGTTTGCATGTTTCCAGTGTTTTATGCATGTAATTGCAGAATGAAGGTTTTTGCATTCTAAAAGAAATTGATAGCACAGAAAAGCATATTAAATTATCATCGACATAAAAAGGATGTGTAGAAAATTAAAAGCGTTAATACTCTGAAACTATTTCGACAGAGCTCCCATGAATTAGTGTAAACCTATACAGGGAACTGTTCTAGCAACGACTACCAACAAGTGGCTGTAGAATAAGACACAAAGTGACTCGAAATATGTTAAAATGATTTGGATTCAGTTAAGAAGTTATCCACTTAGAAAGATGGTTTAACAAGCGAAACAGTTAAACTGGCTATAGTTTCAGCAGATAAATATACAACACCATAAATTACTGCGTGACCCGCTGAATAAGGTGTAAAGCTAGCAGATGACATGGCACCAGTAGGTCATATAGTCTAGAGGACATCTGCTCCCAACAGCGAGAATTCTAACATAACATTTTAACCAGAACTAACTGTAATCATCTAGCACCATCTAGTTGTTCACTGTTTATTACTGCCCTTATATTTATAGATGTAACAGTTTAAGTAGTAATGCATAAGTAGCAGTAGTAATAGTAAAAGTTATAGTAGTCGTAGTCATGGTGGCAGAAGCAGCAGAAAAAGCAGTAGTAGCTGTCCTTGTAGTATCTTTATTTATAGAAAAAGTTACAGTAGAAGTAGTAGAAGTGTAGTTGTTGAATTATCAGTGGAAGCAGTAGTTTTAGTTGTTCCATATAAGCATTAGTTTTTATAGTAATAACAGTAGGAGTAGAATTAAAAATATCAGTAGTAGTGGAAGCGGGAGGAATAGTTGCAACAGCAGTAGCAGTAGAAATGGTTGTAGTATCAGTCAGTCGTATCAGAATTAGTAGAAGTAAAAGTAGCTACAATTGTAGTTGTAGTAGTAATAGTATTTATAGAAGAAGCAGTAGAACTATGTGTAGTTGTATCAGGATAAAAGGTAGTTGTATAAGCATTGGTAGTAGTAGCAGCAGTAGTAGTTGTAGTAGTAGTAGGAGCAAGCTTCCAAAATAGTCAACATAATTATTATCCACTCTCAAACAAGCTCATACGTTTTATGCATCATTCATGGCAGCATGCAGTGATGTGATTGCACTTTCTTTATTCTTATACACAGTTAAAAAGGACAGTTGACAAGTTTTTTTGCTTGACCCTTAATATGCTCAATATATAACAACTGTCACATAATAAAACTAATAAATACATGCCACATGTCTCAGTCCGGCAGTGCCCTCACCACATTAAATATCACTGTACTAGCCATAAACCTTTACACGCCTAGTACTTTGCACACACATAGCATTTACAGGCAGTTAATATGTGTATATCTATTTACATTTAGCTTATTTTACTTGTGTTTAACCTTTAAAAGTTAAGTGTTACGCAAAGCATAGTGTGAGGTCTCCAAATGCAATTTATATTTCATGTTACCAGATCATGCTCGGTTACTTTTAGTCTCGAGCTAAGATCGTGCTCAACCCCAACTTTTTCAATTTCAGATATCGACCTTACTTGTATTGCCATCTCACTGAAACAATGAATGCCGGTGACACATGGAACTTTTTATTGGCAGTCATAATCTTAACGCAGTGGCCATACAATCCATTCATTTCGAAAGTTGCAATTTTGAGATTGTGCAAGATTTCAGCTTGAGAAGTTTAATAAAATCAAAGTCAGATCTAGTATTCAAAACACATTATCAGACTTGATTCTCAATAAGGTGTCCCAGCTACTACTATTCTGATAGAAGTTTGGAGTCATTCTTGAGTCTCAAATATGGGAATCCATTGGTGAATACAATCCTTGGTTTAGAGTTACTTGGCATATGGTCAGGATCGCAGTCGACTAGACATGCTTATTTAAATGACAGCAAATCAAGTTTTTTATGTGTAATATTGTGATTCTATTTAGATAAACACATTTAAACTCACATTGATTCCATTGAGATACACCACGTATAATCTATTTTCCAATATATCAACCCTTCACTGCCGGGAGCAATTCTGTACATGCGCAATATTTCGTCTGCTTCATTTTAGATCTTCACATATTAACTTAATCATTGGCAAAAATATTGGCCGAATGTCAAAAGCTTAGATTAAGATTAGATACCGAGTAACTCGGCATCTCGTACGGATATAAAATTCTTGCGTATAACATTATTTCATAGTTCAACAGTTTCATAGTACATTCATGTATGGAATATTCTGCTATATCAAAAGCTAATGAATATCGTGTTCTATGTAGTTTTAGTGTTTCACGGCAATCCAGCATTTCAGAACAACCAATGTGTAATGCCATAGTGTGCTATAATTAACTTACTTGACGGATAAAATTATTAAATTGGAGAGCAGATACACTGAGCTTTAAGTCAATGTAGATTTATTGTATAACATTATTCGTAAATGAATGCGGATAATAAGGTAGAACATTTTTAGAGTCCTATTGGCGTTATTTGCCGACGTTGATTCAGTTGAACATACCGACAATTTAATCGACGTAATTCGAAGGGTATAAAACAAGCATGACACGGAATAAATGTGAAAATGAAAGTACAAGGTAGCGAATGTGATTTTCATTTTGCAATAATTATATTCACTTGTTATTCCAGATCTCCGTCAAATCCTGTTGTCTGCGTATAAAGAGATGTTTAAGCACATTCCTATCTTCCCGGAGAAAACACTCGACCTGGAAGAGCTATATGTCCAACAAGAATTCAAACTTATCGATCATGACAGGGAAGCTGAAGCAAAGGATCAATTAGGCAATGATGCATTTGTAAATAAAAGTATAGCAAGAGTTGCAGATATCTTTAACAAAAAGAATGAAATATGTAAAAACATATTAATATCTTCAGAGCCTGGGCTTGGAAAAAGTATTTTCTGCAAGCATTTGGTTAGACTGTGGTATAATGGATACACTCTGGATGATGCAGCACTAACGATGGACCAGCAAACATTGAAGGGGTTTAAACTGCTCTTTTACATTGATTTGAGGGATGCAACTATATTACCAAAGGCTCCAAAGTCTGACGAAATAGCTACGATGATATACGACATTCTAGAGCTTTCAAATAAATGCAGCATACAAGATATAAGCAAATTCCTCTCTGATTCGTCGGTTTTAGTTGTGATGGACTCTCTGGATGAGCTTGGTTCTAGAAGATGTCCTAACAGAGGCCTTCATAACAATAGTTGTATAGTCATAACCAGTAGGCCATGGAAAATTGAGGCCTTGCGATTACAGCTTTCACACGTTGATCAACATATTGAAATCGTTGGTCTTGCAAAATCTTCGGCATCGTCTCTTGCAAACAATGTCCTTCAACTCCTGGCTACAAGCTCTGAAGATCGTCGGACGAAAACTAGCGATAATTTCATACAAGACATGGAAATCAAGGAACTGCAACACTTTTTTAACACTCCCTTGCTCGTAGTACAAATGTTAGGTCTTTGGTTTAGTGGAGAATCTTTTGGCGACTCTCCGTTTGAAATCTACAGTAAAGTGATACATCAGCAACTCTTAATAGCTGTCCAAACTAAAGACTTACTTACAAATGTGGACAGTAGTTTAAAAAGGAATTTTCCTTGTTGCAACAGTTCAAATCAGTGCCCCTGTAAAGATTATGGAGAACTTCTGTGGAAAGTGGCAAAAATGGCCTATCTTACATTGTTTAGCAAAGAAAGGCAGATGTGTCTCATATTTGATCATGTTGTAACAGAATTTTACGACCTTTCGACTGATGAAGTAGAGTTATGTCTGAATATAGGAATTCTTACTCAGCACAGGTTTTTGGTCAACAATCCTATAGAAACGAAAAAAAATGTCAGTTTCCCCCACAAGACAAACCAGGAATATTTTGCCTCTATTTTTCTCAAAATGTCAGATCTAGATCACATTCGTTCAGTTACAAGCAATTTGGATCAAGCATTGGAACTCGACAAGGTTCTCTTGTTCTGCAGCCAGGTAAACCCGACAGTCGCACACTCGTTGTCTCATTTAATTTCCGTTAAAGCTGACGAGGATCAAAGAGTGAAGAAATACAGACAGACAGGTGACATAAATGGTACCAATTACGCCGACCTGATTAAGAAAATGCAGAATATTATTATCATGGCCACACAAAAACACACCGCACTTTTCTTGTCTGACATTGTTCTCTATAACCCGTCATGGCGCCGCACAGAAAAACGCAACATCTTTGTTCACAGTTTAGACATATCAGGTGTAAAATCATTGCATGTAGAAATAGTTCCCGTTTCGTCAGACGAACTAAAAACGTTAGAACAGTTTCAACGTTTGCAAAAATTGGCTCTGTTTGACAGTGGGATAAAGGTTGAACATATTCATGAAATGGTTGTGAGAAATCGGGACGTTCTGGAGACATTAGGTCTAGGAGGAAAACATAACGAGCTTCTAGATCTGTCCCCGCTCGGGGAGAAATTCCGAGATTGTTTCACAGCAAATCTCTCTTCCATTGCTCTGCGCTATGTACAACTTACTCATCAACAGTGTCAAGACTTTTGCAAGGCTGTGTCCTCATCTCTCAGTCTCAGGCAGGTTGACCTTTACCTCATATCTTGCAAGACACACGGCTGGAAGAGTGGGGACTGTTTGATGTTAAAATTTACACGTCACACAAATCTTGACACAATCAAGTTGTGGCAGCTTCCAGTCGTGGACGTCAACTTAGAGTCCAACACAAATCTTCACACAGTAAATTTGTGGCGGCTGCCAGTTAAAGTCGTCAGCTTAAATCTTTCCACAAATATTCACACAGTCAGGTTGTCGGAGCTGCCGGATTCGGTCGTAACTTTAAAAATAGAACAAAAGGTCCCACAGGACACACAGTTAAACACAGGGCTTCACACAATCAAGTTGTTAGAACTTCCAGCTGTGGACGTCAAATTAAACTTTCAAACTCTACAGATATGTGAGATACATTTACCTGGCAACTTACCTGCGCAGAAGTCCATGATGAATAGTCTTTTATGTGCCACAAACCTGCAGGAGTTTACGTGTCGGAAGATCGAAGATCCCCAGTTAGTAGTGAAAGTGTTATCACAGATCAACACTTTACGGAAAATTGTTCTGAACGACGTAGATTTTGGTGATTTGAGTGAAATTAGTGTGGCGAATAAAACGGAGAATTTAGAAAAGGTAGAACTGTACAAGTGTAAAATAACAGATACAGGATTGAGTTGTTTAATCAACAGCCTACCACGTCACATGGTGAAGGTACTTTTAAATAATTGTGCAGTCAAAGGAAAAAACAATTTTTTTCGAGATATAAAATATTCACCCAACACAGTAGTAAAATATGATAAAGTGTACTCTACATGTGGCAACTGGCACGTTGACATTTTGTTTTACAACAATACGCAACAGTGACAAGATTAAAGAAGTTTGTTAAAGGTGAGTAGTTCAGTCAGCTTAACCATTTACCCCACATGTTTTTTTAAGACTCATCAACAAGGAGATAATTTGGCAAAAGACATAACTATTTAGGCAAAATCAAAAATGCATTGATACATTGTATGTTCCGTTTCCAACAATGGTCGTCTGCTACAAATGTGTTTCTATGGAGTTAAGGGTTAAAGTTGTAATAGTGACACAGAGTTATGTTACAAATAGAACTTTTGATTCTGATTCTAAGATTTGTCTCATGCATTTGAGTGTATGCTCATAGTTGACCAGCAAAAGTTTGATAAATGTCACGGACTTGAGGTGAAATATTTCTAAGCACTCAGCTGATTTATCTTTTACAGGTAAAATTATAATAATGAATTAATGCATTAGATCTTTATGTTTGTAAATGTATATGTGATGAGTTTTTGAAAACATGTAACATGACGATGCAAGTGTGACATAATTTTCCCTTTCCTCAGCGAAAGCGTTTCTGTAACTGATGTCTATTGAAAACATTGTAGGAACTGAAGTGTTTGCTTGTGTTTGCTTATATCCTTGTTTATAAGTCTAAAAAAAGCTTGTTGAAAAAGGGTTAACGAAGTTAATCTTCTTGTTTAAAAAAACGAGAATGATTTTTTGTAAACATAAAGAAATTATGTTTAAAGTGCGACAGCTTGAATCATAGAATTTCAGAAAACAAATTAGCAGAAAAAGGTCACACATTTAAACTATTATAAACGGTTGTTTTGCTACTACTGGATTTACTTGTGGATGCATCAAAAGCGCGTATATGAAGGAGAGGGTTAAATTAACACTGTTATTTAGTTCAGTATTTCAAGCCTAACCAGCAAAACAAACATGTTTACTATATGATTACCAAAAATTCTAGAGATCCAATAGGTACAGGGAAGGCCAAATAGGGGACAGCGTGGGATAATAAATTGGGGTAAGGTAATATCCGACTTGTCCGTCCAAAAATAGCAAACCTTTTTACAAATGTTGCATTTAGTTGCACTAGGAAAGTTGATAAACCCCAATACATGTACCCGTGTGTACCTGTGTCCAGTTTTACCACTTCTATTTATAGCTAATTGGCAGGGTCGGTCTAGTATTGCCACTCTGCAAGAATCGGTCGATATGAAAGGAAGTGTTGGAGAGATACATTTTTATGTACAATGAAGTTTTACAAAACTGTGAGTTAAGCGAACAGGTTACCAACTGTCCCTACTCTGTCAATTTAAGGTTTTGTTCACGTGGATTTTTATTTTATTTAATTAACTTTTGCATTCATTATAATAAATTTGTTCCTGAGGTCCAAATCCTAAATAAGGACTCCATTTATTTTAGGTGGCTCCTTTTTTGGTCCAAACCCTCTTTTTAAGAAGGCCAGAACCCTGTACATGCATCGAGCAATACATGATATCCAGATTACCAAGTAGTAAAGGCAGCACTTCAAACCACGTAAGTGAAGAGAACCTTTGTCTGCCTGTCTGCAAGTTTTGTCGTGCCTTGCATCCAACGTGACCATATGTTTAAGATTTTGAAGGAAAATTGCTGATATAATAATGTTTGCATGGTGGTGTGGGTGTAAGAAGTATTTGTTGGAATTGTGTCTGTGTGACCATCTCTATGTGGCTGATAAGTAGCATATACCTATTTAGTTCCAATAAGGAAGAGCATATGTGGCTAAAAAAAATATGGTTTCATTTAAGCGTCTTTGTGATGTTTGTAGTTTTCAGTATAGACAGTTTAGTAACATTCCTATGTGGAATGTTTGCCAGGGTGGCTATTAGTTACATTATTATCCTGTGTGAATCAAATGCCTGTGTGGCTATCATGACAATAACATTTGATAATTGTAGTAATGAGAACGGTCGCAGCGGTGGTTTAGTGGTTATAGTGATACGGTAATATTTAGAAGATAATAGAGATAACAAATATCAAGATGCCAATATGTCATCTAGAGATTAATTAAAATTGTAAAAAGAGTAAGTATCATTCTATTTCTCCAGTCTTAGCTATTAGCAACAGCAAAGAATCCAGGAATCACTAGTTTGCTCTCCAGTTTATACAGGCTGAGAGAAAACTTGTGGCAAACCATACAGACGTACCTGTGTCTACATATGTGTGTATGTTTACCCGGTATTTGTATGTAACATTTTGTTTTGCAAACAACCCTAGAAGCATTTGTGTAACATTCACAAACTCCCGGTATGTCAAGCATGATGCAAAAAAACAGTTGTACAGAGGTCATTTTGTGATTTAAAGTTGTAAACAATGGTCGGTGATAAGTCGATGCAGAGTTGTGGCCCCTGAAATGATAAAAAAATGGTTATGTGCTGTACCAAGGATGCGGGGGTGATTAGTGTCTCACTTTTAAATTAGAATGCCGCTATGTTTTGATTTACAGTATTATTATTCGGGTAGACCAGACGTGATATCTGATAAGAGTCTACATGTATATTGAGTGTTACTTATCAGATCAACTTAGTACCTTATTTTCTTCTACTTCAAAGAAGGGTTGTCATAATTAGATGGAGTATGTTCAATGTGATAACCACATAAGTTCTACAATTTTTTAATTGCCTTAAGGTTGCAATCAAACAGCAGCGACTATTTACTATGGTTTATATTATTTGTTTCAGGAGAGCACATCAAACAGGATATTTGACATAACTCATCCACCAAGCTGACATCCAGTTCTATATAAAGCTGTCATCTTCTCAGCTTGAATTCTTGGGGAAATCCGCCTGTCATTTAAGGTGCTGCAACTCTGGGGGAGGATTGGATTCCTGTCAAATGTGATGGAGATTCATGTCCACTTGTTTTTTTACATGTACTATAAAATTGAAATTATGGTAACTTTAACTACAAGAAGAAATTTAAGGAAGACAAAACAAATATAAATCAAAACTTTTGAGTAATTTATATAAAGGTTATAACATATTTGCGTTATTTCAAGTTGAAACGAGAGACTTGTAGAAGAAATATTTCTCGATATTAAAGAAGCCGGAAAGAACTGGATGAAATAGAAAAACAAGCACTGCAATCGAAGCCGAAGTTTCCACGACTGAACATGGTTTCAGGTCTTGAATTGCACTGGTTTTAAGTAGGCAACATCAGGGACCTAAGAAAAGCATAAGTAAGTGATATATTATTTGTTTACTTTCTACATATCTTCAAGTTCTATACTGTAAGTAGTTCTTAGATTTGTCTTTTAAATGTAACTCTAACGAGAATTAAGTTAAAAGTATAAATAAGCACTACACCTGGACTACTGAGCAATATTGTCGATAGAGTTAGAGATGTGGAGCCATTATCTTGCTTAGAATTCGAAGAGCACACCTGAACTAGAAAGAAGTCTCACTTTAGCTAAGCTTTTCAGACTGAGATTCCCTCAAGCTCAAGCTGGGCCCAGTTTCACCAGATGTACTAATCGAAAGATTTGCTCATGCCCATATTTTCAACTTCAGATATCGACCTTAGTTTAATTACCACTGCACTAACATTCAAACCGCCCGTGTAAAATGAAATTTCAAAATGTGAAACAAAAGTGTTTTGTGCTATCTATAGCTTATTCCCATATAAACGGTTTTTCAAATAACTTTACACAAATTTGTGCTGTGATGAGGCTGAGCTTGTACATAATGTCCAAATATGTTGGTCATAGATTAAGGACTTGCATAGAGGTCGAAGGTCAAAATATGGACTAAACGTGGTTGTCCACTCTGTTATTTCTTCCCATCATAAAGGGAAATCTAAACCATGTCATGAGTGTCTATGTGGCAATGTAAATAAATGTTGTCATTCTAGACAGCTGTATATGAAGTACCTTAAAGAGATACTCGCCCATATAAAATCTCGAAAAAATCAAATTCACTGTATGCTGAAAATATCACCATAATT
>JAULCE010207634.1:0-11348 GCA_032359355.1 Macoma nasuta | reverse complement strand
TTTAGGTTCTATATTAACGGATCAGCACATTTTTTGTATTGCACAAAATCAAAACAAAATCGTATTTTTGAGGGAAAACATGCCTTTAAGGGCAAGCTGATTTCAGAAAAAATGTATATTCCAAGTTTCAACCAGTTACATGTATATGCATAAATGGTGGTAAAATAATCGATTACCTAAAGGTCTTTTTAGAACATAATCAGTATACATATTTTCCAATTTAACAGAAGACAGTGTATACTGCTATACATGTAGTTTTACTTTTTGCCGATTGACCTGCTTTGGTACTGTAACAGAACATAAATTGGTTTACTCATAAAAATATGTTTTTAAAACTAGCTTGTAGAACTACATTTTTGATGCTTTCTTCTTAGTGATATTTGTTTAAATGATATAGATCACCAACGATACCGTTGACTTATTTCTCTGTGGCAAGTATGATGACATCGCCTGACACCAAATCATTAAAACCAGACAAAGTAGAAATTTCCAAGAAGAAACAAGCTCATGATGTTAGATTTTCTGTTTACAACAGTGTAATGAATACCTAGACGTTGTATGTTTGTATAGAAAATTATATTTGGTCATGCAACCTGTTAACTGTGTAATGCTGACGCAGAACATAAGGTGCCTCCTATCGACTGCACCATTTTGTTTCAGTATCAAGGTCTGAGCTGTGTCATTACTTGACACTACGTATGTCGAGTGACTCTTGTAGAGAAAGCAATAATGCGGTAGGAATTTTTACTCAAGATTATGTAACAGCTTATTTATTTTTATAGGTAGAAATTTACTCTGCTTCCACAGTATTTCAATCATTTGACTAATCCTTGTTAAACAGGAGGTATCAAATAAAGTATATAATCCATTCATTCAATCAATACGGGGGATTGAGCTTAAAATAAAAGTTAATCAATTCGACTGTAGTATATGTTTTGGGAAACCCGTATTGACGCCTACGTTTGTACCTAAACACATTTAATTGTTTAATTATGTTTCCATGTATAACAACGGTCGTAACACAAACATTGGGTTTGATTAGATGCGTTTAACGTTGTTTTTTTGTTTATAACATGTAGAGTTTTAGAGATTTATACAAGCAATATTGGTATTCTCCTATCAATAACTCTAGACGTGTAGACACATATGCCATATTCAAACACTCTTATGAATACGAAAAGTATTTGGATTATATACAAGAACAAAAACATCGGATTTCTTTCACTAGATTTCGAGGATGACCTCATGGTTTAGCAATCGAAGCTGTTCGTTATATCAACGTTGAAAGAAAGGGTCGTCTTTGAATAAACTGTTCACTGGATATAAGATTTGCGAATCAAATAATTAAAACAAATATTGCTCTTGGCCTTGTATTCTTAAATTTACTCTCTAACAATTCACACCATTTTATATACAATTTGGCAAAACTTATTTACTGTGCTTCAAGGATGAGATTGCAACAATAATGACCAACAGTTTATAGGTATTATACATGTATCATTACAAGTATGGCACGTTTATCTGGAAATATGGATGTTAAAAAATGTTATTATTTTACCTTCGTATGTTCATGTTTAGCTATAATCATCTTGTTTGGTGTTTTATGCAAATAAAATGTATTGTATTGTAGATGAAAATATTCAATGAATTTTATCAAAAATGTTTGATGTCAGATGCAAAGGTAACCGAATAATGCAGCATTATAATGCTTCTAGTTATAAACACTATATATGGAGAGCTGAACCTAGTTTAACCTTTTATATTGAAGGTGGTTCCATACATGTTCAAATGATCAGTTGAATTTCGGGTATGGCATATTCTCTGATTTTATCGTTTGAAGGACACAGATATATATGAACCTCCTTTAGTCCTAAAAGCGATCATAACTACATCAGTCATTATGTGTCTACATTTTCATATTGCATATTTCAGTAGATTGCGATCACCCCTTTATCCGATATATAGATAGATGGACGGTTAGACTAGTACATGCAACTAATACAAAAGTAAGTCGAAGGGGGTCATAATTCTGTCGAATGTTGTTTTATTATCTGACTCTTTGAATTCCTGACAGATAAGTGAGCTAAAATAAGAATATTATGTGTATATGAAGTGAATATAAAGAAACTATATAAAACAGTTTAGAAAATATATAGATAGAAAGGTAGGCACACGACGGATAAATGACTACTGTCATCAAGTTACTACAGGCGCCTCAAACTACGTGTAACGACACGAAAGACAAAAGGGAATAGAATACATATTATCCTTGGGTATAACACAACGTACACATGTCAAAACAATTGACCCCGTAAAGTTATTGATAGGTTTTGAAGTTTTACTACTCACACTTTGTTTACTAATGTTGCCTGCCCCATGAGTGACGATTAACGCAATCTTATTGTCAGACATGTATGCTCTAACAAACAACAAAAATGTTTGATTATATTTGTTATATTTTATAATGAACGAAACAAAACACAAAAAGCATGTCACCGTCAAAATCCTTTATAGCTTCCATTTTGGCATACCTCTGTTGAGAAGTGAGGGAAACAAGTTTGTATATCTTTTGCAAACAGTGTTGACACCCTCCTATCAGTGGTCTACACTGTTTGTCATATTTTAAAAAAATTAAGGAGAGCATCCCCAAGATTTCTACATAAACTGGTCATATTTCAAAATTGGAACAGTCCTTTTGAAAAGTTCAGCAATGAAAGGGTTAATATCGGAGCACATTCTATAGACAGGCGATGTTCCATCCGCTGCTTTTATCTGAGGGCATTTCTATGGTATGAGATTAACAGAAACCGGAAGAGAGTATCTAATAATATCAAGAATTCGCGAAAGAATCTGCAACAGACCACTCTTTAATTGAATATTACTATATCTTATCATGTTCATATAGTGTAGACTCTTGCAGTGCGGTGAACAACTCAATAAAGACAGACTTTGGTGACCGTTGAATGTTATTGCTAATAGTTTAGCTCCACAAACTACACTTAAAGTTTCTAATCGGCCACTTTTTCATGTTTTTATTTTCATAATGCCAGAGCCGCTGATAACTTTGCACTTGTTCAAATTTATTCCTACAACTTGTTATTGATATCAAAATAGCTAAATTTAATTGATGTTGAATCATAGTCCCTTACACAAAATTGCCAAAATGTCTTTTTTTACCAATAGTTCTTATGAATTACTTCTTCATATTCAAGCTAAAAAAAAAACAACCTTAACGTCTGCTTATTTTATATATACCACATACATCTTTGTGAAATTCTCCGGAAATTATTTCTGATAGTCAAATGATATTCCAACACAAGAAACGTGGCAATATAACGAAAACTAGAACGTCAATGTCTTAGCTCAGTAATGGTGACATTGGCTTTCACCTGAGCCATTCACGATAAGAATAAAGCTACATAAAATGAATCTATTTCTCACCAAATATAATCCATTTTGCACCGCACAAATTTCAGCACCAATGTCTATGTCCTAACAAAGAGGAAACTTCTGCTTTTAGACAGCTTTTCCTGCATTTAGAAACAGTGCTATTGACCTTTACCAAATGCAAAACCGACCTCTGTCTTGAGGCAGGCTACCTTTCTATGAAGGTTTGCTCAAATGTCAAATATTAGCTGACACTTTTTAGCAAAATCATGAATATTTTGTTTGGCAACAGTGGTAATTGACTTTATCCAAGTTACACCAATTGCAGTCCCAGCGTGTGTCTTGGAGTGTGATTGTAGAACTCCACTTCAGACTCAAATTATTCATCAGGTGTTTTTTCTTTCTTTTTTTAGCAACAGTGGCATTGATTTTGACACAAATGAGCCAGGCATAATTCCAAACTTTGTCCTAACTATGTCGGTTAGTTGCAGTAATCCATTCCTAACTGAATTTAATGAGCGGAAACCGTTTTCCTAATATTAGCAACAGTGACTTAAAACCATGCAAGCCAAACATAAGTCCAACCGTACTGCTACCTTATCGCTTACCCAACCTTTGTCGAGATAGAAGCGATCTATGATAATAATGATAATAGTAGTAATAATTATAATAATAATAACGACTTTATGTAAAATGGATAACATATTTGGTTTTAGACCCATTTTCAATATGGTCCACATTTATAGCATTATATACAAATATACAAACATATAACAATATAACAATTAACATTTTACAAAATTATAGACAAATTTACCCTTCTTTTGCCTCTTAAAATAACTTTTTCGACTTTAAGAGATTAACCAAAGTGTGGATCGTAACCAGATTCTAAGATAGTTAGAATCTGGTCCGGCTTCAAACTTTTCAAACTTAGAGTGCTTGTTTCTGCTGTAGAATTTAGAAAAAAAGAAAACAAAACAGGATGTTTAGGTTGAAGACAGATCATATATGATATATACAGCATGAGAAGGGTTTGGTAATCTATGAATACAACACATTTTTTTTCATTAATTTGATCTATTAAGAGTCACTGTAATATTGAAAATTAATATTAAAATGATCTAGATATAATCAATAATGAGCTGTTATAATCAATCATTTACTATGAGTACTTCCAATGTAGGTAAGATTTTTTTGAATTCATTGAGATTTCGGGATTCACGAATGTGTTGCGGGATTTTTTTCCAGATAACTGGGCCAGAGTAACATGGGGATTTCCGAAAAAAATCTAATCAGGGTTTTGGAACTCAAAGTTTGGCATTATCAGCTGATCTTAGTTCATGTGTAGAACAAGTTCGTATGAAATTGAATTTAGAATGAAAGTATGATTCATAAAAGATGAAACCCGATATGCAATCCTAATAGGTGGATACTTGTTTGACAAAACTCATTATATAAATAAGTATTGATATTTCCGTTTCTTTAGAAATTGAGAAACAATTGAATCATAAATCATTGCTGAACCATCTAACCGCAATAGGCGACTCAAAACGAAATTCCAAAAACGTTAAGTTACAAATCAATCGCCGCCTTAAAAGGCGGCGTATTATCAGTGACTTTACTTTTTTGCAACAACATCTGTTTCGAATATTAAGGTTTCGGACAGGCAACAGTTTATTAGATTATTTGTGTTATTTCTTCCGTTATAACATTTTATCCAAAACCAGTTACAACGACAATTTTAGCTGCCAGCGGAAGGGTAAGAAATGTTGCTGGAAGTACTGCAAATCATTTGACTCTAATGTACAGTATACCAACCTCATAAATATGTCTTCATAATTTGACTTGTGATCAGTCTTGTGTCTGAGAGGCCATTTTACCCGTGTCGTTTAAACGTTGTTGGTGCCATTTTGGTAAAATGGTACTGGCGCCAGTTTTACTATACCGACGGTTAATAATCTATAACACATTTAAAATCCAACGCATTATGCACGACTGGTGCATCATCAAGAAATGACTTTAAGTGAAGAATTGGTATTATATGAACATTATATGACCATAATCATCCTCTTGAGGTAGCTTTATTTTTTATTTGTTTCGATTTACGAATATCTCCATCAAATGCCTTCATCTTGAACCAAACCCGTAAATTTATGAACATTTAAGCGATATATTACCTTAAAATTTTGCCAAAAATGTATGCCTAGACATTTATTCTTTATATCATATTTATACACATGATCTCTCTTAATAGCTAACTTTTTGTAAGAGAAGTTAATTGTTGTTTTTCATAGTTTGCCATCTGCTTTCTTTCAAGTAAATATTTTCAATACTGTGCCTTTGCTCAATTTTTGCACACAAATCACATATTCGCCAATCCATACCACGCAGAAAGTTAAAATGTATACAATGCAATCATTTTATTGTATACTTTAACATTCTGCATATTGCATTCATACATGTTTATGAACTCATGTGATATAGACGCTAAATGCGTGTAAAGTCGAAATATCAGACGTATGCCAAAACAGTGAAACTTCGTTATATTGAACTCGGCTAGTTCGGAATCTGGCTTTGTCAGAAACTTACGTCTGAATGAGACACGAAGATTTTTGTATGGTTGATACGTATCGAGGTTTAAAGAGAATGATTATACAAGTTCGAATTACCCGAAGTTCGAGTTGAATTCTAACTTCGGGAAATTCGAACTTATATAAGGAATGCTCCTGACCGCGACATAACGAGTGTCGACTGTATGTTTTAAATTCATTATAAAACTTACTGTCATTTTGCATTTACTTTAAAGCATACTTTATCATTTAATCTGGTTATTATATTTTCTTAGAAAAAGAAACAACGAACTATTTAAGAAGCCAGTGCATCATGTGTTTCGTTTAAACACTGCGGTCTAGTTTTGCACAAAATAGTAGCAAAAACTGTCAAGAACCATGAATTATACATTTATAATGAAAAAGGTTGTCGCGGAGTCATTTCTCACCTTTGAGTGTCCATTCGCATTAAAATGCTTCATCAAACTGAAGGGTACTATAAATAGGGAATATTTGGTATTTGCTCGATCCATTAACACAATAACAGGATGTTGTTTTTGAAAACCACAGGGTAATATGTCATTTTACCTTAGATTGTATCTAACTTTTAAAGCAAAAACATATTCATGGCATATTGTTTATATCACCTTCACGGTATTGATAAGTGGAACTGATCCAATACCGGAATAGTTGTCTATGGAACGCCTCAGCTTTATTATGAATATGGCGTTTGCGTTGTTGTAATTAATCTGTGTGCTGTAATATAAAAAATAGATCACAGTGCGTATAAATATACGATTGTTGTGTACATGCATCAAGTTGACATGTGTAAATGTAAATTGGTCAAGCATATTTATTAAGTTGTTCTGTACAGTTTATATATATGAGCGTGTGCGCTAGATAAATCGGTTTGTAACTTCAACATAATATTGATTTAAGGTGAAGGTCACCGCAACCGTACGTTACCACATTCTCGCTGTCCTATAATCAAAACTATGTTGACAAAGACACATTTTGACGCATCTACATCAAATGGTTTTTCTTAAAATATCATTAGCAATGGAAAATTTGCTCCTTAGGGGCAAATGCCAATGTTCCATAATATTTTCAAAGCCAGTAAATATTGACATTTTCCTGACCTTAAATATCTCTTTTTCCTAATTTAATGTAGCATACGATGTATTGATCTGAAAAAGCATATGGGGTAATGGTGTATACATGATGTTTCTATTAATTTCTAAGACAGGAACTTTAAAAATGTATTACAAACGATTATATTATTGTTGAATATGAATACGGCTTTAAAAAATTGGTGAAGTAAAACAGCAAATGATTCTCGTCAAAGAGCTAACCAGCATTTAATGTTATTTTTTACTCTCCTTCTTTCGGTTAGGATTATGAGAGGTTTCATTAAGCTATGATGATAATGAAATATTTTGAACCTCTAAAAAGATAAATGGGTTGTTCTGTAGACAGACAGGTGACGCTTAATGGCACACAGTGGTAATACAGAAAGCTCCTTCGAGAGTTTTCTGCATATTTTTGTTCTGCAGTAAGCCATCAACTGTTTTCAGCGAGTTCATGCATCCTAATCAAAGTGCTACTTAATACATGCTTGACTGTAGCTTAGATATGTCTACATGTCTCTGTTCATTTTTTCAAGACACGTTTTTCAATCAGTTTCGGTCTAAGATTCGGTTCTACATGTAGGGTCTGCTCAGAGGTCAAAGGTTAACGAAGGCCAACTTGGCTCATTGTGTTGAAAAGGTTAAATTATGTGATGCATTGGATTTCTTCTAAAACCACACAAAGTGCCACTTACGCTTTTTAGAGAAAGAAATGTCGATGTTCCAAGAACTGCCATTTTACGTGATTTTAGAAGAACTCTTCTGTGTTTAAAATCACGTATATGAATGTACAAGCACGTATATGCCAATTTTGAAGAAGAAAATGGTTTAAGAAGAAAACCGACGATATGTAACTTCGACAATATTTGGCTGATAACTTGCGAACAAATACGATTGGTAGGGTTTGGTAATAATCACAATTCGTTGATTTGATATAATAGATGTGTACGAGATAATGTAATGCAGGTTTATGATATTTTATCCGCAAATCGTATTTTTTTTTACAAAACAAGTGTCAATGTGGGTTGTATGACGCACTCACTATCTTACGTTGCAATACTTAATGACTTTTTAATACTTGGAATGCATTACACATATTCTGGGCCGATCGAATTATCTCTTCGATAAATTACGGTGTGTTGTTAATGGGTTTATCCAACTAAAACACAATAACACAATTGTAGGCCAAAGATATATAAGATATAAAGGTATGAATCAAAACAATGATACTTTTAGCTTTATCCACTTCAAACATCCATTCTGACTAGGCATAGTTAACGTCATAGCAGAGGTGACTTATGTGTCCATGTTAATGGAACTGTGGCGTATTTCTACTAACGTCATTCTTATGCAACAACACTTCTCATGTGTTTATATTTGTTGCATCATGACGGTTCGATTTCTCTGAAACATGATCAGCTTTAGCTCTTGTGTATGTAGATATTCTTAACGGTTTACTGATCTTCTAATAAACAAACCTATCTTCAAATATTTTCGAGAATAAGACAACGACATTTTAGTGTCGGTTGCTTTGCCCATCTTTGCAAATATATCTTGAAAATGTATAATATCCTTGTATGTCACTCCTAATACTTAATACAAGGGGGTCAGTAAAAGCCTCCGTAAATTTCAACACTTTTATTGCAAGGTTATTTCAACTTATTTTTTTTGTGTAAAACAGCAATATATATTTTGCTGACATGTCCAGCGTAGCGTGTCTGAGTCGAATATATATTTTGATATGAATGTGTATTCAGCAAAAGAATTACACAAAGTTTCAAAAAGCCTGGACTACTCTGCTGAACATCTAACGCTTGTGTAAAACAGTTAAGCACCATTATCTTAAACTCAGTTTAGATGTGTGAATTATTTAAATTATTTCAAATAAGCCAAGGTTCGAAATTAATTCCAACTTCGGGTAATTCGAACTAAACCAGATTTTTCTCCCAAACTTCGACATAACAAGTGTAGACTGTAGTAGTTATCCAGATGTACTAAACAGTCACAGCTGTGATCATTACACTTTCTTGCTTAGTGTATGTCCAAACCTTGTCAATCGTTAGTATACGTAATGGAATATTCTGTCACTATTAATTTGACCGGATTATTATCACATCAAGGGTAACTTTACAAATGTCGCTGTATCATATTTAACACTGGTGCTTTCATAGCGGTTTATTCTTTAATTGTATAGCCTGATCAGAGGGCTCGCCAGCAGGGGTTATTGGTATATACGGGTTTAATAGGTGAAGCTCTCCTTGTAGAGGTTATGTAAAAGGATATTAAAAATGTCAAAAACCTATTGATAGGATCTTTATATACATTGATGATCCAGGACATCGGATGAACTTCCATGAAACAGGATGTTTTTTTCTTCTCAAAATGGTATGCAACCCTGAAATTCTGAGTCCGGTGAAAGAACGCTGGCCTTATCCATTATCTGGAGTGTCGGGTCCCCACTTAAGATGTCACTCTAACCATGCGACGTGCTTTATCACAGCGTATTACCTATGTAGCTTACACAACCGATGAATCATGGTGTTGACAAGGAATTTGTAATTCAATTTCACAGTGCAATGTGTCAAAATAGATGTATGGACACGCGCGCCCCCTTTTGCCATCTTTGTCACCATAACAAAGTCCCGTAACTCTAAATATTGGTCTCAGCCAAACTGTTATTCCAAAATATGTAAGGACATAATGACTATGGTCAGATCGCACTGCAATCCTAATTCAAGTCGTGCCCGGCCTTTAATAATCCGGGCGTCGCGAATAAACAGAAAGTTACGTAAAAACGAACTATATGTATACAAGAACACATGCTAAGGCATATTGGTCGGCATGAAGCCGCACTCTTTAGTCTTCTGATTCGGTTATAACATGTCGGCGGTTTCGTTCTATAAACACATAATTACCACGTTCCAAAATTGCAATTAAGTATTTCTAAAACGACACCGACGAAATCGAGGCTTAACAGTAACCAATTTACAATTACAGCTTTGGACTGACTTCAAATTATTACTTAACAGTTAATCGTACATTCAGATGAAATACAACAGCAACAAACCAAACATAATAAATCATTAAATAAACAAACCATTAACAATTGATATTCCATTTCTGTTGTTTATGTTACGGAAATATAATTGCTGTTAGATATTTAGATTGTATAAGATTGAATCTGAAGATTTTTAAATTATTGTAGCGAAATAGATATAATATAAATCATTGAAATGTTATTTTAAAAAACGGAACTAATCGTAGTGATACCGTGTGAATTTGTAACGCCACAATTTGCATACATTTCGGCTATGACTTTAAGTGATAACAATGTGGCAGGAGCAATGGATAGTTTTAACACACTTCTTGTGTGTTCATATCTTAAATGAAGCCTTACAAAGCATACAACTACGGACAAGTCGAAGGACACTGTTAGTTTATACGTAGTTTTCGCGATGACCGTTATTACTCTAGGTCTGCGGCATCCACGATACTTGCACAAATAGTGAAGCCCTTGACAGAAACAGTCTGATCAAGGGCTACGGTATTTGTTTTTCTATTCGATCACTTGAACACATTATTTGGTACTAAAATCCGCTAGTCCGTTTTGTAGGCTAATAACAATAATTCCTCGGGGCGGGCGAAGACTTAAAGAGTTATCACGATAATGTCATTTTATTGCTAGTGATATTACAATCAAACCTATCTTAAGATATAATAGCGACTGTTTATGACAGATGGTTTTGATTAATGCATACAAAAAGAAAGGCAGAAAAGTATTTTAAGAGCATTCTGCATTAAGTTTCTTTCTGCATTAAGTTACCAGCTTTATAAAAGACCAGAAATTCCCTGTTTTATATGCCGCTTAATATATGGGTGTACCCAAGAAAAATGAGACTCAAGAAGCTGAAATAAAACCAATAAAAAGAACAAAGAGAAGAAGAGAAGGAGCAAAAGAGCAGAGACATTCATGAGGTCAGAGATACCATGTGTACTTTGTATTTTGCAACTGCTATCTATGTACGTACCTACGTGTACAGAGTATTCTCACAATCGCCACCTACATAGACATATACCGAATGTGAGTGTTGTAATAATCGTCGTACACGTGTATGCAATACAATTATTCAAGTGTCTCATAGACAGTTCAACTAGTTATATAAAGAGACACAAGCCAAGTTTTGTTTATGGTATTCGGAAAAAAAAGTGATAAGTATGGGTAAGAGTTTGTATTAAGACGACCGTAGGGAGTCTTACCAAACTCTTACCCATATAACTGCAAAAT
>JAULCE010207523.1:0-11349 GCA_032359355.1 Macoma nasuta | reverse complement strand
AGCCAAAAGTATACCGATACCGAGATTTAAAGCACACTCGAGAACAAAGGAAATTTACGCCGGTCATGCGATAACGTCAGATATCGTCGGTGTAATTAGAAATTGTCGTATCAGCAATTTGGCGCGAAAACGTTTTATTCATTTTCGAATTAACACTGCCGTGGCGCAGCCGGAGCTGATAGCCAATAGCAAAGCTGAAAAAACGACATTTGAGAAAATGGTGTGTGATACCATTGGTTGAAAAGTTTGCGAAAATGTCGTATGTAACAATGCGACGACTGTGGAAGTTATATACCCATTAAAATGTTCCTGTTTACAGATGCGTTCTACTTTCCAAGTTTCCAATATACATGTAAAAAGGCAAAGAAATGGCTTCTGAAAACTGATGTGCATAATTGCTTCCTGTAGTGAAGGGGTTAGCTCTGTACAATATCTTCCAAAACTATTTGGGCAACATTCAATATCAATTTTCATTTTGTTAAAGAGTTATGCAAACTGTTAAGATCTAGGTCAAATTGGTATTCTGATCATCTATTCAAACTGGTTGACAACCAGCTTTTGTTTTAACCCTTATCACTCTACAAAATATGTCGTCTGCCCAAATAATCGACTGCATGCTTGTTAACCCTGTCAGAATGGTTAAAATGAGGCGAAGTGTTAAGAAAACAATATTTTTTTAAGCTGCAAAAGAGAAATATGCACACATGGGGTATAATTGAATATTGGATAATGTTCAAATTGTTTTGGAGAACACTGCATGACTTTTGATAACATATTATACTCTGGAACATATTAATGTACACAATTAGTCACTGTCTCTTATAGTTTCCATGTCATGAAAATTTCAATGTATTGTCGTTAACACAGATCATCTTCACAAACTCTGAAAATATAAAGAAATACAAACATTTCTTACATGTATACATTCGACACATAATGCATCATTTGTGTTCTGTTTCAGACATGTATCCTGATCTTCAAAATAACATTTCCACGTGCTTTGAAGAATTCCGACGATTTCTTAAAACAACTACCAGTTTCCCAAAATAACATTGGCGTCTTTCTAAACACCAATAGAATTTTCTAAAACCACTAAATAGCAAATTGACAATGTGACAGTTACTTTATTCCGTTAGACACCCACGATTTGCTATGATGACATTTACGAATATATTGGCAATGGATTGTATTAGACCATCAGACACGTTAGAGTTTAAAGGTATCTAAGACTTTTGACTAATTCGACCAAACACATGTTACAACTTTTCGTCGGCATTGTTCATAAAATACGCAAATGACAGATCAACAAAACGGCAAGTGTGTCGTTTTCGGACGACGTCGAGTTCAGATGGATTGTTATATATATCATCATTGTATTATAAGTCCGTGTCTTCAAGATGTAGTACATGACATTTCTTAACCCCTTCACTGCCTATTACCCCATGCATAGTGTCGTGTGCGAACAGCTAAGGCCCGGATGAGACGTCGAGAATCTCGGCGTCTCACCCAGATCTAAGCTGTTTGACACTCGGCCAATATTTTTGTCAAAAAGTAAGTTAATCTGCGAAGTTTTAAAATGAAGCGGACGAAATATTGCCAATCAGAGACTCATCTTTACTCAGAGAAGATTACACAGGAGCGTTTAATTCCGTCTGTTACTACATTGTCCTTTCTTAGAAGGGTATGCATGTACACGGAAACGTGAACTTTACCTCTGTAATTCTCCTGTCCTTACACGGTGGCGTTATACTTACCTCTGTGATGACATTGTTCATTCTCAGAAGGGTATTCGTGTACACGGAATCGTGCAATTTACCTCTGTTATTCTCACGTCCCATCTCAAAAAGATTTACCAGGGAGCGTTATACGTACGTACCTCTGTTACCGGTATGACATTTACCTTTCTCAGAAAGGTTTACACGCGAACGCTACGCTTTAAGATACCTCTGTAATTGCATCATCCTTTCTCAGAAGGATACACACGCAAACGCTACGCTTTAAGTTACCTCTGTGATTACATTGTCCTTTCTTAGAAGGGTTTACACGCGAACGCTACCCTCTAAGTTACCTCTGTAATTGCATTGTCCTTTCTCAGAAGGGTTCACACGCGAACGCTACGCTTTAAGTTACCTCTGTAATTGCATTGTCCTTTATCCGAAGGGTTCACACGCGGGCCTTATACTTTAAGTTACCTCTGTAATTACGTGTTCTTTCTAAGAAGGGTCTAAATGAACACGTAAATGTTATACAAACTTATCTCATGGACGTGTCCTTTCTCAGAAGGGTTCACGCCTGCGTTATACTTTAAGTTACCTTTGTAATTGCAATGTCCTTTACCAGTCCGGTTTCACACGGGAGCGATATATTAATCTCTGTAATTGAATTGTCCTTTCTCAGATGAGTTTACTCGCGAGCGTTACATGTATAGATTCAAGTTACCTCTGTTACTGAATTGTCGTTTCTTGGAACGGTTTCTCACGGAGGCGTTATACTTACCTCTGTAATTGACTTGCCCGTCACCGTCCGTGTCGGCTTCTTTAATCATCTCGTCCACCTCATCGTCCGTCAGCTTTTCACCAAGACTCAACATGACAGATCTTAGTTCTGCTCGGCTTATATATCCGTTGCCGTCCTGAAGCGACGATGCAAATTCAAAGTACAGTCAAACCTGTATATAGCGGCCGCTCAAAAAAGAGGCGTTGGTGGGCTTTAACACCTTCACTGCCAGGAAGGCTGTGCACATGCGCAATATTTATTCAACTTCCGCTTTAGGCTTGAAACGCCCCATCGACCTTTGGTTAAACCATTGGCCGAGAATCAAACAGCTTGATCCAAATGAGACGCCGAGTTATTCGACGTCTCATTCGGATCAAAGCTGTGTGTATATGTTACTACTCTCGGGGTAGGGCAGTGAAGAGGTTAAGGCTGGTCGTCGCTTAATGCAGAACGAATTGTTCTGCATAGAGCGACCACCTACTTTTGACGTCGCCATGATACATAAGTACCTTGTTTGAAGGCCGTATAAAACAGGCTCGACAGTAGTAGCTGTGGGGAAGTTTGGATCTATATATTCGTACAGTGCCAGAAACGCACTCTTTTTCTGTTTGAACGTTAAACGAATACATTGCGATCAATATGAACTAAAACTACGTATTTTCAAGTCCTCTAACACCAAATAATTAGTATGAGTGTCAAACAGCGTGTAGCCAGATCAGACACCGATGTCTTTTCTTCTATATGTTGAATAAGATCGTTTCCTTGGGACAATGAATATATGTGTAAAAAACGCAAAAAGTACAAGTATATCTTATCCCTTTTTCATAAAGCCTCTCAAACTGAGAGTTGCTCAAGTTAAAAATTTCAACCTTCATTTTATTGTCACTGCAATAAATGTTTGACGACCAGTGCTAACTTCCTTTTTTCACCGGCAGTCAACATTTAGGTGCAATGGCCAGAAACATTAGGCCAATATCTGAAGTTGAAAATTTTAAATTGAGAGGGAAGTTAAGTGAAAGCGGGACCTGGGTGGGATTTTACTAAAATTTGAAAGCTGAGATATTGCTCATTCTCAAAACTTTCTCTTCATATAGCCACGTTTAGTTTAGTGCATCTGCACTGAGCGTTTAACTGCCAGCGAAGAATGGATAATTCCACTGGCAGCGAAACTGTAAGTGCAGTGGCAATATAGCTGAATGAGAAATCCAAAGTAGACACATTAAGACTTAGCAAGATCTCTGCTCGAGAAGCTTATTGAAAACCGAGCCTGTTCTCAGTTTCATAAGGATTCACAAACGGAGATTCATTATGGTTCAAATATTAAATTAACTATTAATTACCATGCCACATGTATGTCGTGACGGTTACTTTTTTTGCAAAAAGCTTGAATCCGGATCAGACGCCGAGTAACTCGGCGTCTGATTCGAATCCAAGCTGTTTGACACCCACACACTAGTATCACCAAATTTGAAGCAAACCGGAAATAGTTTAAAATTGCTGCAGACGAGCGTTTGAGCAGACGACAATAATTCTTAGCGTGATAATGCTTAAGCTATTTACGACATAGGGTGCTGATTTGAATTTCCATTAAAATGTATTCGAGCGGGTCGCCTATATCATTACAGTGCTACATGTATCAACCTTGTCAAATATTTTGAAGGCTTCCTGGATCTCGGCTTCCGTGTCTTTGTCCTTCATCTTTCTGGCCATCATTTGCAGGAATTCCTGAAAATCAACTGTTCCGCTTTCTGAAATATAGATGACACAAGCGTAGAAGGTGCATCTCTCACGTTTAAACATTTTTTCGCAAAATTTAAACATGTCAGTTGTCACTGGTATTGGATCAAATCTTTTAACGATAATATATAAGAGAAATAAATAAACACATTTTGGCTTTTCTAAAACACTTATGCTCGGAATAAATTGTGTTGCAAACAATTAAGTCCCTGATCGGACGTCGCCTTCTAAGGCGACGTCTCATCTGGGACTTCACTTCTTTTTTACAATTTCGATGTGAATTCCATATTGCGTGAAAGGGTTGAAATGACGTGCTAGATGGCGATACGGAAACTAATTCAATCGAAACAAAAATAGTACGATTTGGCGCAGAAGTAAAAACCTGTTCAAAGCTATCTAACGATGGCATAATGCGCTTTAGAAAGCGAATCATGTTATTTTCGAGAGATGTGAACCGGTGTTTTCGCTATTTTCAACCGGAACCAAACCGATTCAAAGTTCTCATAATCGGAGTTTACACTTTACCCGCGAAAAACCGTCACATCGATTCTATTTGCATCTGTTTCGGTTTCTAGTCCAGTTTGTTTTCAAATTAATTAGTTTCTGTATTGTAGACCAAGGGCGTAGCTAGGGTTATATTGATTTGTAAGCCCTATCTTGCTAGGGGGTCTGCAGACATGCACCCGAGAAAATGAATAAGAGGAGCGCACAAATGCGATTCGGAGGGGTTTCCGACGTTTTCTAAAAACCTAAGACACAATCACATATTTTTTCATATAGATTAAAATCGTAAAAAAATATCATATACAACATTGATTTTTCCTAAAAACAGTTAGATGCAGCAGATACCTAACGGCCTACTCATCTGAAATACTCAGCATCTCAACTCTAAATAGGGATCAGATTCACAATGGAACACTGATATAAGTGTATTATTCCTAATAAGCATTAAGTAAGTAAGTAATGCCTTTGTTTAAACTTGGATAACATATTTGGTAATCACCAATTTTCAATATGGTCCACGCAGTGAGCCTTAACAAACTACTGCCTTAACAAACTACAGTCCTACCATTTCGAAGATACCTGTCTGAATTTATCTCCTATGAACCTAAACATTTCAGACAAAAGTTTTGAAATCAAATGGTTTTGTTTTGTTTAACAAAATACTCTTCATTTGATTTATTAGAATTGCTCGTATTACAATTGATCTGATACCTTATTTCAACTTTCCTCATTACAAATGTTATTAAGCAACCACTCTTACACAATGACAGACCGTACCTGCTCAAAACTTAGCTCATTTACCCTTGTTGTGCCACCATACTTTTCATCTGCTCAGCTTGTTAAACTTCATCAAAATTATGAAACTTTAGAAGAATCTATGGGTCGAGTGTCAAACAGAATGGATCCTGAGCAGACGCCGAGTAAGTTACTGGTGTCTGATCTCGATCAAAACTATTCTGCAAAGTTCGGCATTTTCGCGACTGGCAGGATTATGGTTAGAATCTAATTTTATTTTCAAATAATTGCCGGTTTTATATTGTAGCGCTTTTAATTTAGCATAGTATGTTGGAAGAAAAGTGGTTGGCTAGAGTGCTTTTACATTATGTAAAAGGCTATGCAGAGCTGCATATATTATAACTATTTACATTTAATCTATAAAACTTGATGCTAGCACTATTTAATTTGTCCTGTACCTTGCCCCTTGATCTGCTATATTGATAACGCTAATTAGTCTGTACAGTAGCGACTGTCACTTTGTAGATCTGTGTTTGTAAACAGTCTATATGCGTGACATAATACATACTTATTTGTCCTGTACCTTTCCCCTTGATTTGCTATATTGATAACGCTAATTAGTCTTTGTACAGTAGCGACTGTCACTTTGTATATCTATGTTTGTAAACAGTCTATATGCGTGACATAATACATGTCTTAGCAAAGGGTTAACTAGATCTATATAATATGTTATTTGTAATTTCAACACCACACCATAAATATCAAGGGTTTAAGTTGTCGTAGAATTATACAATTCTCACAGTGACACCGTCGGATAAAACAACATAGTGTTTTCTTAATTTTTCTAAAGATCTCGATCTAGTTCTAAAAGCCTAGACGATTTCAATTTTAGTGCAATATCTTTTCTTTTAAATTGTCATTTAATCAAGACTTCAACTTCGGATGGAACAGGGTAGTTTGACCGATATTTTGATCGATGGACGCCTTGTTGTCTTATAATATTGTAGGCACCGAGATAGAGATCTAAATTCGGCACAGCGATGAAACCTGACTGTGTTTTGTTTTGTTCCGATTAATGAAAACAAATAACATAAATCGACTGAAACGTTTAACTGAATTGAAAAGTTCACCATAATAAGTCTTTAGTTTGTATTGTTTTGTTAGCATGTCTGAATTTGGTTAAATCTCGAAAGAATGTAGGCCCGGGCCTACAAGATCTACATGTAGCTATGCCGATGTTTTTATGAAACGCATTGACAAAAATTATATGATACTCGCCAAGGCTCGCATTATATGTTTATTGGTCAACTCATTTCATTAAAATGATATTGAATTATTTACACTCATGTAAGATTCTCTAAAATCCTTACTCTACGTTCTTTAAATAATGAATGGTCACAACATAGGGTTTGGTAGAAAAATGTCGAGACAAATTGAAGAATATCTAAGATACACATACTTATCTGGCATCCTGATTAAGTCAGAACTATTAAAACTCTATATGAGAACCAACGTTCACATATAGCGAACAATGAAGCTCTAGAATGGCCATTTTATTGATGATATGGTTATCGTCTATTTGAGATTTAATTCAATTGAATTGGCAGTGGACAGAAAACTGTTGACTCAGATAAGAGGCAAACATGAAGACATTGATCAGAAACTGTCACTGCTCTGGCTCGCCTATCATTAAACGTCATAAGCTGAGATCTTTCTCAATCTCAAGACCAGATATGGACTTTATTTAATTTCCACAACACCAAAAATGTGACTGCCAGTCAAACTTTTAGTGCAGTGACATTAAATTAGATGAGACATCCAAGTTGAAACTATGAGAATGAGCAAAATCTCAGTTGGAGATGTTTAATGAAAGCCCAGCCTAGGTCTAAACTATTTACAATATTTGTACTGAAATCCCACAATTGTGTCCCCCTCAAATAATGAGTCTTCGGGGTGGGGTTAGTGGGGAGGCCCACTTTGTATACTGACTAATAAATATGAAACTTCTGCTTTATGAATATAGACACACATTTTAATTGCTGCAACAAACAGTGTGGACTCTGTTAAGATGGCTCCCTAGGGAGCTGTCTGATCGGAGTCTACACTGTTTGCAAAGAAAGGCTATATGCGGTTCAAACAGGGCTACAGATAAACTTTAAATGAATTAAGTATTTACCCTTTTAGACTTTACCGTATTTGGTAGATTCTAATTGCAAATTTTCTATTGGATTTTGGACAAATTTCTATTGGGTAATGTTCATAACCTAATTAAGCTTTGAAAAAACACTTTGCTTTTTGTTACTCCTTGATTTGAAAAATAATAGGGATTTTCATAATTTTAAGCTGGGTCTGGAGGCAGCCAATGAGAGACTCTTACCAGGACTCTGAGGTCTCTGTGCGCTGATCCAGCTGCAGGAAGTTTTTCTGGCTCATCCAGTCATCGCTCAGGAACTTGGACCTGGTGGACAAACAACAACACAGAGTTATAACCAACAACGCAGTGTTATAAACAAGAACGCAGAACAACAACGCAGGGTTATAAACAACAACGCAGAACAACAACGCAGGGTTATAAACAACAACGCAGGGTTATAAACAACAACGCAGAACAACAACGCAGGGTTATAAACAACAACGCATGGTTATAAACAACAATGCAGGATTATCACTGTTCAATGATTAACCCTTTCACTGCCATAGGCGACTCAAATCGATATTTTACAAAGGTTAAGTCCAAGATCAGGGGCCGCCTACTAAGGATTGGGAACAGGACACTTCACACAGGGCTGGTAGAACAAAAAGGCTTAGCTGGAACATAGGCGACACAAATCGACATTTTAAAACAGTAAAGTCCTCAAAAAGCGGCGTCTGATCAGGGACTTCAATTATTTGCAACAAAGTTTTAACAAATCTTAAACCCAATATTCAACTTTCGGAAAAAGCCAGTCAATTTAATTATTTCTGTTTGGGTTTTTCGCGTTAAATTTGTTTGATCCAAAACCAGTTACAACCGACAGTTTTATATTTGGCAGCGAAATGGTTAAATAATGATTTTTGGGGATTTTGATATATTCACAAATTACAATATTTGTGAAGTCAGACATTTCATTCAATGTGCATTAGTACTTTAGGACTCTGAGGTCTCAGTGCGCTGATCTTCTCTGGCTCATCCAGTCATCGCTCAGGAACTTGGACCTAATGGACAAACAACAACGCAGGGTTATAAACAACAATGCAGGGTTATAAACAATGTTATGCTTTGATATTTTTTGCAACGTTTGTGTGCATTGTTTTATAGATGGCCACAATGTAAAAAAGATATTCTTACATTGTTTTGTAAATCTTAATGTGTTACCTTCTTTAAATAAAGTTTAATACAGAATAAAACTTATGAAGAAAGTTCTTTCTGTATTACATGTACTTTCATTCTGTATTAAGCAAACATCTGTCGTAAAACCCACAAATGTCTCATTGTAAAAACCACTATTGCCTCATTGTTGAGTGGCCACTTAATGCACGTTTGACTATAATAGAGAGAGAGACAGATATGCTCTGACCATTTTTATCCAACATACAGTGAAACCTGTCTAGAACGGCCATCAAAGAAGATATCACAGTAATATAGAAAGCTCTTTTCTGCATTACTTTTATTCTTCATAAAGCTACAACCTGCTTTAAAGACTACCAGTGGGACTGTGCCTCAATTTTGAGTGGCTGCTGAATACAGATTTGACTGTATATATATATGCTACTGACCAATGTTATCCAACATAATTAAAAATCATTGTTCAAAATATTAACTACAGTAAAACCTATCTAATGCGACCACTTAAAATAGCCCATATGGACAGACTTATGGACAGGTGGTAGCATAATGCAGGTCGAAAGTAATGAAGAAAGCTCCCATAGAAGCTTTCGTCATTACTTTTGATCTACATTAAGCCACCACCTGCCTATAGGAACATCCATGCTTCTTTATCGAATGATCACATTAGAGTAGTTTTACTGCACTTACATGTAATTTCTGACTGAGTCTGGAAAGATGACAACACAGCGATCTCCTGCCTTGAGACCAAAGTCCTTCATGGCTTTTATCGCACAGTACATGGTAGATCCGCTACTGGCACCTGGAAACAAAACATTTAATGTACTTGACTCTACCAACATTTCAACAAGGTCCAACAATGAAATGTATCACGCAGTCACGTGGTAGTTACAATGTGGATGGCAATAGGCCGATAGCACAAAGTATTTGCTATTAAATTTCTATATTGATTATTAAGTATGCATTAAAAAAGAATCAAACTCATCCTATACATCATATACTTTCATTGTGAATAGTCTAACTAGAACTATCACTGAAGGTGATTGATACCCACGCAACGTAGCATTTGTTCAGAGTAGTGAAATTATTAAGACATACATTTTGTCAATAAAAGGTGGTAATGAAAATTAAATGGGCACACAGACAAAGCTGTCTCCTTAACTTCTGTCCTACCCTGGTGTGTTCATCAAATTCAACGAAAATCTTTTGGTATCATGAAAATCTTTATTTATGTATAAAGTGCTCTAAATTACAAGTGTATTGTTTGAGTGAAGATCAAGATGATTACTATTAGTCAAGATCAGTAACAAACAGTAACACACACACAACCAAAACACACACCCCTTAATTCCCAAGATGTATCAGTGTTCCAAGTTTAATGTTTCTATGGCATATATTTAAGGAAATATGGTGCGGACGAAAGAATTATCTTATATGGGTCAAAGGTCAAGTCACAGTGACCTAGTTTTGGTACTCAACTCTCTGGCTCACCAAGGTGCATCCTTACATTAGATTTGGTGTTTGTAGGTAATGCTGTGTTGGAGTTATAGCCCGGACACAGTTTTTTTCTATTATATAGGTCAAAGGTCAAGGTCAAGATCACAGTGACCTAATACTGGAGCATGACAGACCACCTTCCAAAGATGAATCAGGGTACCACATTGAATGTCTCTAGGGCATATAGAAAAATGGCCTTGACAAGGTTTTCATATTAAATGGGTTAAAGGTCAATATCAACTTCAAATGACCTAGTTTTGGTACATGACACACCGGCTTACCAAGATGCATCCACACACCAAATTTGGTGTTTCTAGGTAATGCTTTTATGGATTAATGCTCCAATCTTCATTGTCCCGATGACCCGCGATGGATGGATAAACCGACCGAGGGACAAACAAGGAGACTCCTACATAGCCTCTACCACAGGTGGTGGGGCTATAAAATGGTATATGGAGTAAAGGAAGAGTAATCTTCTGTTAGTATGGTTATGAACAACTCACCCACAAGTATGCCCTCCTCTCTTATGAGACGGCGAGACATTTGTAATGAAGGTTTGTCTATAGACTTGTACCATTTGTCTACAGGCTGTAAAAAGACCAAACAAAGCCATCAGGTTATATTATGTACAGTCAAACCTGTCTATAACAGCCGTAAAATAAGGTATCATAGCAATGTACAGGTAAAACCTCTCTAAACCAGACACACTCTACTCTGGAAATATTATTTAAATGTGTTTTTTTTTCAGACAGGTAACAGCTTAATGTAGGCGAATAGTAAAAAAGAAATTTCCTATAGGAGAATTATGTATTACTTTCAGCCTGCATTAGGCAGCCACCTTCATTAACAACACATCGTTTTTTGTTAAAAAGCGTCCGGTTTAGAAAGGTTTTACTGTACATAAATCCTGCGGCCAGGAAAAGAATTATGGATGTAAGAATGTAACGTGAACGGCCCGAAGACGCAGAAGATCCATTTAGAGAAAAGCTAGCTCAACCCTGAATGGGTCGACTCCGTCTTATATACTTAGCACTATCCTCCACACGAGGATCTGG
>JAULCE010207412.1:0-11351 GCA_032359355.1 Macoma nasuta | reverse complement strand
CCCCCCCCCCCCCCCCCCAAGAAGATAGGCATGATCAATGGAGAACGCGTAAAAGGCGCACTTTGCTATTCTTGGTTGAAAGTTTGACAAGGGATTCAAAGCACAGTCGCTGTAGAAGATGTTCAATGTCATGGGTTTGTCTGGTGGTGAGAGGTAGCTGAACGTGGATCAAAATGGTTATGACTCAGGATAGGAGAGAAGTGGAAGCCAGCCACTGGCACGTTGTGACTGAGCATCACTTGTTACCTCCGCCTAGATAAGTTAAGGGTAAAAAAATGGTTAATATGCGGTTCCTGGCTGATAAAACCAAATGTTTCATTTTGAAAATACAAAAAGATATGTGTGGATTCAGAAACATAGTCCTTAATATAAATACAGAGGCATAAAAATTTTTATCGACAGATGTAACATTAAACATACATTTTATACGGACTTAATTAGTGATCTGGCAGATATGTGAGACCTGTTTCACGCCGGATACCTTCAAGTTGTTAAATGATATCGAAGTTGTGTCATTTGGCCGGTTTAGGGATAAATTCAAGTCATAAAAGCAATGCAGACAGATGCATATATATATATATATATATATACATATATATACACACACATATATATATACTTAGTTAATGGCATTCCGAAAATCCTGTCATATATTTTTAACAATATGACTTAAAATGACATTTATTATGCTAACTAAACCGTTCAAATTTTGATCTTTCATTTAGGCTAAATATCAGTTTATTCCTTAATTCCAAAGACATTAGATACCCTTTGACGCCTCTGTAGCAGATACGTACTGACAAAACTGTGGAAAATATAGCATTTGCTCATGATAATCTAATGCCCTTGTCCCACAATAGCTCAAAGCCATTCGAAATTGGTGTTTTAAGTTCTCCTAGATTATATTCCTATTCATATTATAATTTCACTGTGAAGGAGTCTAAATTAGCATATGCTGCAATGTGTTATATGTGATTATAACTCTGATTACCTCTAAGGTTGTCCCTGTAAGCATTCTCTGACTGTATCCGTATTTGCTGTTTGGGAACAACTCCGACGACAGGTGTACACTGGTGTTCAGGTAGGCGTGGCCTACATCATTGAAGTCCCGTCCACCCTTTGTCCACAGCAAGGTCTTGATAACATAGCCACTGCACTTGTTGACGGGATCCACAGTAACTAAACTCTGAATAAGAAAACTGATATATAATCAACATGGTCGTCTTTTTTTTTTAAATTTCTATTTGTAAAATCTGAACAGGAAAACTGATATATGAACATTATTGTCCTCTATTTTCGATTTCTCATCATAAAGTCTGAACAAGTAAGCGGTTATATGATCAATAAGGTCGCATCTTTTCAATTTCTATTTGTAAAATCTAAAGCATATATATGATCATTATGGTCCTTTTTTCAAGTTCTATTTGTAAAATCTGAACAAGACTTCGGGTATATGATCATTGAGGTCCTCTCTTTTTAAGTTTTACTTGTAAAATCCGAAGAACACTGATATATGATAACCATGATCCTCTCTATTCAATTATAATTTGTAAAATCTAAACAAGAGCAATGATATATTATCATAATTGTCCTCTCTGGTCAATTTCTATTTATAAAATCTAAACAAGAAAACTGATATATAAAAGTTATGATCCTTATAATCCTCTCTTTCTGATTTCTATTTCTAAATTCTGAACAAGAAAACTGATATATGATCATTATGGTCATCTCTTTATAATTTCTATTTATAAAATATAAGTTTGTCAAATGTTTCTTGCGAGACATGTGACTATAACTGTGATAGATCTGTAACTATCTCAACGAATATCGCGTAAATGTATTAATGAGGGCACTACAAATTAGAAAAATTAATACTCTGGTAAGGTTTCGAGCCATCTACATTTAAACGCCATTTGACGTCTCTGTAAAAGAAAACTATTGAAAACACTATGAGAAATTGGGCATATGCTATTAGTGAGCATTCAAAATGGATGTTAATCCTTTCTTTTAGATAATGTTCCTATGCAGCATATACCTTCATAGTAAATTAGTCAAAACAAGTAGATGGAGTCAATATTAGTATCACTGTAAGGAATTTGCTGACTCTGATATATTCCCGGTAAGATCTCATTCATACTACAAGATACGTTTCTGCAAAAACACCACCAAAATTGCTGTTTCTGTTAAGATGGAAATAAAACTGAAATTGAAACTTAAACTGGATTCCTAAGATTAACTATATGTCTACCGTTTTAATTTTTTCCAGCAGGGTTTTGTTAGAGTCCTCCTCCTCCTCTTCCGTTAGGACCAATTGTGAATCAGCGTAGACTGTTTGGAGATAGGTCGTGATACTCTGTTGACGAACAACGTAAAAATGATCATGTTGAAATGAAGGTTTTGACAAAATGCTTAAATCGCTTCACAATTTCATATAGTGTGCCCTCTCACTATCCTTAGAAAGATCGACAATTATCGTCTGCCATATGTTCGTCTGCAATTTTTGTCGTCTGCTCATATTTTATAGTTATTAATTGAACTTTCTTTGATAGAATAAGTATAATATGAGTGTCAAATAGAGTGTGTTACTCGGCGTCTGATCAAGCTTCAAGTTGTTTGCAAAGTTTACTACAATTACGATTTTTACGCCACAGTCTTCCAAAGGATTATATAAAAGTAGAAAATAGATAATGCAAGATATGTCAAATACACCTTTCAAGATCCACATCTAAAAGCTAACTTACCCTGTGGTAGCACATAAATGATTAAGCTAAATAGTCGTAAGAATGTAATGTACAAGTCGCTAAAACAGAAAAATGCTACTTGTACACCGACATTACAATCACACTGGTTCAAATTAAGGCGGACATAAGAAATAAATATAGATACAAACTATGTTTATGACTGAATATAAAAAAACCATTAAAGTACTTATTAACAAAGCAATATATCAATTACCACACTGATACAAAAATCCCACTAGCTCAAATTTGGTCTTTTCACAAAAGATCATAGACTGACTGAAAGTCAGTTCAAAAGGTTTCAGACAAATTTGGATAATTTTGCACACTTTAATTGGTGGTCCGGGTCAACCAACAAGGTCACTGTGCTTTGGTTTTTTTTTACCACTGTACTTAATCGTTGCAAAGAGTTTAGATCTATAAAATGCCTCACAAAGTGAAATATCTAAGCGAGAAGATAGCTGGTGTTTGTCAGCTCACGCGCGCGGTTAGGATGCTTTTAAGTTTTGGGCTAGACCCAATGCATATTATTCCAAACAATATTAAGGTACAAACAGATAAAGAAGACTAGTGTCAGCTTCATAGATGATCAGCTTTGTTTATACAGTGGCCAACTTGGAAACTGCAGGATGTAAGACGAACTTAGTTGACAATCAAATCTGATTCTCCAGCAAGTATTAAGTGTTTAGATCCATACCCCTTACTTTTATCTCTATGTTATTGAGATGTGGTTCCAGGATTGAATTTGGGACCACAAACACTGCAAAGTTGCTAGGAATTTTGTGGATCACTCTATTCACCTGTTGTAGTATATGAGAGATTTTCGGGATCACCACCACGGCCACAGTGCTGTTTTTGCTGACCACTGTACTTACCTATGATAGTATAGGGATGAATATCCGGACCACCTACACTGACAGGGTGCTTATGTTGTTGCTTATAACTGTACTAGCCAAGGAAGGCATAGTGATAAATATCTGGACCACCTACACTGCCAAGTTGCTAAGTTGTTTGTTGATCACTGTTATAACCTGTAATAGTATGGTGGTGAGACCATCAACACAGCCAAGTTGCTCAGAAATTTGCTTATCACTTTACCTGCCTGTATCGGTAACGGGGAAAATAAATACGGGACCACCAAAAACGGCCAAAATGCTTAGTGATTTGCTGATCACTGTACTTACCCCTGTTGGTATAGGAGTGAATTCCGGGATCACCAATACGGCCAAATTGCTAAGTTCTCTGGCGATATTTTGAATGATTGCACTTGCAAATGAATTGTAGTTATAGACAATGACGAGCCAGCGAGAGAATAGTGTCATAAGCGTCTTCGTATCTTTTTTCGTGTCATCAAAGTCGTTGGCCTGTAATAGAAATAAAGCCTTACTTGCTACGGACATCAACATTCAGCATCCTGAGGCCCGGTCGGCGTCTACCATATTCAAACAAAAAATATACAGTGAATATCGGATAGCTAGAAAAACCGCACTAAAATCGAAAATCGGTTAACCTGGAAACGCGTGTAATATTGCTTAAACAACGTTCATAAAAGTACACTAAACACACTAAGGATGCCTTGAACAGCCAATATCGTATTGCTTAAACAACGCATTATCTTTACAATATGGTTTGAACAGTACACGTTTTATGGTTTAAATTGCGCATATAATATTGTTTGAATACTACACGTCGTGTGACTTAAACAGTGTATATACTATGGTTTGAACAACGCTTATACTCTCGTTTGAACAGTAAACAACGTATGGCATAAACATCGTTTATAATATGATTTGTACAGTGCATGCCATATAATTTTAACAGCGCATTTGTTTTTACATGAAACGTCGTATGGCTGGTCCAGCGCTTATAATATGGTTTAAACAGAATACGTCGGAGTTCTTGAACAGCGTTTATAGCATTGTTTAAATGATACATATCGGATGGCGTGAACAGCGCATTCTAGGGACTATACCATTCAATTAGGACATCTTGAACAGTGCACACCATATGGTTTGAACTGTAAACAAATGATGACCTGAGCAGCGCATTCAACATGGTTTAACTGAACATGTCAGATGGCTTGAATAGCGCATATCATATGGGTTGAACAGTACAATAAGGACTGCTTGAACTAACGCTCATTAAAAGGAATAAACAATGCACATCGAAAGGCTTGAACAGCGCACATCAAAAGGTTTGAACAGTACACTTAGGATGTCTTGCTCAGCAAACATTAAATGGGTTCAATAGTGCACATTGGACGGCTTGACCAGCGCGCATTAAATCATAAGATTTTAATATTACATATAGGACGTCTTGAACATTGCATATAGATTGCCCATGTTTGAAACGAGCTTATTGGATGGCTTGAACAGAATACATGGGATGACTAGAGCACAGCGCATCGAAAGCCGCATAATCTGCAAATCAAATTCACTCATACGTGTTTTGCTAACTCTAATCTGGAATCAAACTTTCAAATAAAAAATATGTTCTTTTCCCTAGAGGTGAATTTATACCACTGTAAATCGACCTTCAACTTATTTGTATAACTGCATCGTAATCTGTTATCAAGTATAAATGTGAATTTTTTATTTATCCTGAGACAAAAAAAGAATACAACTAGTATTCCTTTAAAAGGATATAGCGGTCGTATGCATAACTGAGACATATGACTATGCCATGTATTTGTTCTAAAATATACTCTATGGAACAGACTACATATATACTGATCGCGTGATTGGTCAGCGCCCGCAGAGTCAAGCCGGGCTCCAGCTTCCGTTATTCATTAGTTCTTGCTAGGATAAAATGCAACCGTATATGGTCCACGCCATGCGAAAAGGGTCACTCGGACATAGCAAACAATGTAGCCCTAGACCAGCGGCCTTGCAATCTTAAAAACAATTAAATATACCTTTGAATGAATACCAATGGCAAATATCGTGACTGACTAGACGCTGGAATAATGGCGCTGAAAAATAGCTGAGTCGGCGCTTTTTTATATGTCCGAGTACTCCTTTTCCTGTAACGTAGGCCATAGTGTCTCAAACTATATTATAGACGGAGCCTTATCTACTTGCCTTCACCCTTGTGAGTCTACTCAGTCGATCATTAGTCCGACTACGTCAGATGAACAATCAATAAGAAACAAATGCACCCATACGTTTTCGGAGTCCTTCATGTAGTAAGGTATATTTAAAATGACTTAGATTTCGAGTAGCCTTAGTATGACATCCCGTACATCGAATAATGTGTACTACACTACCGGATGTCTATTACCCGGTGATAGGAGGAGAGGACAGGGTCTGACTTACCTTGTTGAGAACTTTAAGGAGGCACTCGAACCTGCAGATTACAGCAACGTCTATCTGAGGCTTTGTCTTCTCAGAGGAGGCGCGATACACTTTCATGAGCAATGCGTGCATATCTCGAACTCTATCTACGTTAAACAGGGTGAAAGCTATGCCATAGGTGGAAAGCGAATCAACGAATATCTGGGTCTCTATTTCTGAAAAAAAATATGTTGAAAGCAAATATACGTTAAAGGCATGCTGCTATCTAAAACTCGGTCTTGTTTTTGATTTTTGCAATACAAAAAATGTGCTGAAACGTTAATATAGAACCTCAAAGAATGTCTCATGAAATGAAAATGGTAAGAAAGTTGAATGTATTAGTGATCAGATTGATTGAAGTCAACGATGTTTTGTTTATCATCTGCAGCGAAGTGCCCCGAATATTTTCCGGTCGCTATCGGAAGTCTTTCGTCATAAGATAAGCATGCACATACAGGAAAATAAGCATTTCGGTACACCTCCTTTCAGTTTATGTGATACATTTGAATGATAGATAAAGTAGAAGTTAGCTGTAGTAGTAGAGGAGTTGATATTTTCAGACATGTTTGCAGGAGTGGAGGTTCGAATCCCGCTCAAAACTAAAGTTATTTTACATTGTTTGTTTTCTATATTTTGTGTATATGTGCAAATGCACGAAATCGTCGTGTGTTTTGTACCTATCTATAGTTGAATAAATTAGATAAATTAAGTTTGAAATAGTTTATTGGCATTGGTTACTCGCTGAACAGGCGGACAATGTATTACTATAGAGATTTTGGGAAGGCCATTTTTTGCGATGTAGTTTCATTCTACAGACTTGAAAAGCAGCTGACATGCAAATTTTCAGGAGCATTTTCCGTCGGCTTCTGAGATAGACAACGATTCCTTATGTAGTATTGCGCATGTTTCAAAGTGCTTAAACTAAACGATGTGTGTATAAGGAGGGTAAAACATTATAACATGCTCAATTTCCTGTACTGATTTAAATACGATTAAAAAATGGCATATTCCTTTGCCCAGAATTGCATGATTTTCTGATTATTTCCTTGTTGATATATCTAGGAAAGAGTTAACCCCTTTCGAAGCTGAAGTCGCCTAAAAGTGCCGTTGAAAAAAGTTCAGTCCCAGATAAAATACCGCCTTATAAGGCGGCGTCTGGTCTGGGTCTCCACTTTTTTGCAATTATTTTATTTCCATTATAACAGTTTCGGAATAGACAAAACTTATTTTATTATATCTGTTATCTATTTTGTTAAACTATTTTATGCGAAAACCAGCTAAAACCCATTTTAAAAGTTGGCACCAAAAGAGTGAAGCAATCCTCACCTGACTGAGTGTCGTAGAATACGTGTAGCGTTGTCCAGCCTTCACCATGGACGAGACGGGCGAGTATCTGTGCAGGTGCCGTGGTCACTGTATCTGCTAGGAACACGCCCGAACTACAACGTAAATGTACTGACCAAGTACTTTATCCATAACCGTTTCTTTCGCAGATACGCCTTTTGGAGCTCTTTAGCAGAAGACTATTGAACACATCGTTGTAAATGTAGAATTCGCTCGCAAATGCTCCATTTCAAACAATGTGTACATAAACCCCTCAAAAATGTATTTGTTTCATTTGCCTAGATAGTCTTTGTTTTATTCAGATAATGTTGTTTCTGTATATAAGTCATAGCAGATAATCTTCGATATCTAATTAAACTTGTAGCATGAATACGAACCTTGAGATTGAAGAAATGCTCGTCGTTTTCTTGCAGATTGGTTCCGCGGGTGACATGACATGTGGTACCCAGCTCTCGTTTATGTATTGCCTTGTAAGGTTTAACAATAATTCCTGCAAGCATGAGTAGAGAGTTTAAAGCCAATCAAATCTTTAAAAAATTCAAGCTGATACTCATATAAATGACCTAAACTTTACATTTCACAAGAGCAGGTGTTAAGCACTGTGTGACGACCGTCAAACGTCGCCCCATACTTCATTCTCAGTGTTGTTATACTTTCTGGACCTTCGAGACCATGAATATCAACACTTTTGATTTTGAAAATTGAATACCACTTAAGCCGGTGCTAGGGGGCGTAAGTAGTATTGCATCTTTAATTACTCCTCATGAACAGACACAATAAAAATGCAATATTCTCTATATGAATTGGCTTTCTTGCTCTTGAAGGATCTTCCTTTTACAGACATTATAGCTTGTGCTAGGGGGCATGAGTAGTGTTGGATCTTTAATTACTACTCATGAACAGACTCAATATAACAGAGTCTGCAATATTCTCTATATGAATTGGCTTTCTTGCTCTTGAAGGATCTTCCTTTTACAGAATATATTTTTGTATAAGATAAAGTTTAACGTAATTAGCCAATGCATTTAAAAAACGAACAGTGTAACTGCAAGAGAACTTCAACTTCAGGTATGTCTTTTGAACTGATCGAACATAATGTGGTATCTAGGGCCTGAATATTGTAATGACTTAGAAAAGGACCAATTGTTGGGCTTGGAACTTAAAGTTAGAAAACCATTTATATTGGAAGACTTGGGGTAGTCATTCTTTGTTGGGTAATAAAAGCTGTGTCTTTGGGTACATTCCTTTATGACTTCTGATATAAACATGTATACCAACGTTGACAAAGTGGTCCTAGAAAGTGCATTATTTGTATTTAAAGTATGATTTATTCATAGTCACTCTCTTCCACGGTAAAACAGTGATGTCTCGTTAATCCGGCCATGTTGATTGCCTATACAAATTCTTTATAAACAATTTTTCTGATTTACGAAGACTTTTGAATTTCATGAATTTCAAGTGATTCATAGTATTGCAAACAGTGTAGAACCTGATCAGAGGGCTCCTACGGAAGCGGTCTGGTCTGGGTATTCACTGTTAAGAAATGAAAATGCAACCAGAAAAACATTTCCCGATAGCAAGGTTTCCAGTTAAACGAATTCCGGAATCCGGATTAACAAAATTTCACTGTAAATCGTTACTGATTACAGTTCAACCCCTCTTATGTGGACACTTAAATGAACTTTACTGTTACTTCGTAGAGTGGTCGTATTAAAGATGCTTTACTTTACCTACCCGTGTTTCTTTGGTAGAATCTTTCTGGAGTTTAACAACGTCCTTGTGTGTAGCATCTAGCATGTCTAGTGGTATCCCGGGGGACGAAACGAAACTCGTTAAAACAATAAGGTCTACCTCGGGATTTGAGTCGAAATGCTGAACTACGATGGAAGAAATAAAATGCATTATAAATTCATAGATATAACAGTATATTAGTGATTGCAGATTATTGATAACTAAAAGCGTTTGAACAGGTGTTTACTAAATATCTATAGATCTATTCGGCGATTCCTGTACGTCTACAGCCATCTCGAGAAGTTACTATTCATTACTATTACTACTTCACATATTACCTTATGTTTTGGCAAAGACATCGGTCGAGTGTCAAACAACTTGGATCCGGATGAGACGCCGAGATACTCGGCGTCTCATCCTGATCTAAGCTGTTTGCATATGACACTGCGGTTCGGGGTAAACAGTGAAGGAGGAATGTATTTATTTACGAAAGATTTATTCAGGAAGTTTGCAAGAAAAATGTGTATTGTTGCACGCTTATCACGTGCATCTAATGCTATGAAAAGTCGTTATATATTCGTCACTTGTAAGATTTAAATCACTCGAGGTATTTGTATTACGAAGATAAGACGTAGATAGTTCACCACCCGACCGCCCATCAGTCATGTGATACAAATGTATTGTTATTTGTCCTAGCATACGATTGTGCAGCAGAAATTGTACATTAAAGAGATTTTAAATAATGCAAAAAATTGTTTGTTTTAAAAAGGTTGTCTGCTCTTAAAATGAGAAAATGTAAATGTTTGGAGTCGGAAAATGTACAATTTTCTATCGTCATAGTGAAGCTTTGTTTTGTAAATAAGAGCTGTATTAACATGTACAATCTTTCATTCGCATTGTCCTTAACATATTTTCTTTTTATCAGCAGATTCTGGTCAAGTGTTTCGAGATGCCATTTCGGATATATTCACAGATAGACGCTCATCCATAGGTCGTCAGAACTAGAGATGAGATAGGAGACTCTATTTGTGATGTTGGTTGGAACAGTGGTTAAAGACAATATATATACGAGATATTTACTCTTGTTTAGTGTATTTATCAATTTTAGTGTCATTATGACCTCATAATTTAGAGCATATTGTTTAGTTTCCTATCTGCCGTTAAGGGCGAGAGTACGGACAATCTAGTGTATAATTTATAGGCGTTTCGGTAGCATAGCGAAAAAATGTTATCGTGAAGGTTGTAATATATGACGGTATCAAAACGTGTTTAAGCGCGAGTTCTTGTCGTGCGCAGTCTGAGATTGATTGGTTCTTTCTACCGGTCACTGTCACACTATCCTGAGTTTGTAAAGAAGAAATTTAAATTTCATCCATAAGTAATGGTTGTGTTTTCACGTTAAATCATAACTTCTTACATTACGATATGCATTTTTGAATGACATTTTCGTGCGTGTGGCCAAACACTGGGCAACTTGACATTTGACAATTTGGCACAGATTTCCGGAGTTTTTTACATACAAATGTTTTTGATTTTTTTTATCTCTGGTCGTTTCTGTGCGAGTCGGTCGTATAGAAATGGATATTGTTTTTAATTTCGTTAGTAACTACATTAATATTCACTGGCCAAGGTTTCCGGAGTAGCTCACTATGTAATATGAGTGAATGTATATGTAGATATTGTACTGATTGTTATTACTTATTCTGAAATGACACAGCAATGTAATATGACTATTCCTCGAAAACTTCGTAATACAGTTGACCAAACCTACTTCATTTTCTGTACTTAATTGTATCCTGAATTATTCTTAAGAGCATAAATTATTTATTTTCGTTTGGATTCATCATATAATAATGTGGTCATTGTTATGGGACAGAAGGTAACACTTTGGAGACCCTTATGTTTATGATGATTGCACATTGTGATGATTCAAGTCAGAGTTTTGTTTATCCAATATAACTACAATACTCTTGGTATGTTCTTTAATTATTTTAAATGTGTTTACCACATTCTATATAGTTAAACTATGTACATGTAGCATTGCTCTCGCTATGAAACACATCAATTAAGAAAAAATGAAATATAAAATGAATAAAATTATTTTCAAAACACTAGAAATGGAGCATTTGCACACAACTTGTTAGCGATATAAAGCATATCCAATTATTATTCTTTTCAAATATCGGTTAAGGCAATTAACTCTTTC
>JAULCE010207301.1:0-11351 GCA_032359355.1 Macoma nasuta | reverse complement strand
TGAGCGCGACCACAAATATAATGTTCTTATAAACCGCTTTTATCAAGATCAGACGATTAGTAACTCTGATCCGGATCCAAGCGGTTTGAAATTCGGCAACAAAAAAATCATCCACGTGTTTTCGTAGTTTTTAAACACACTGACACACTTCAAGACTAAATATCGACAATTGACTTTATTCATTGCGTTATCAGCCTTATATAAACCTCTTCATGCTGTTAAATGTCGATTCGGCTGAAATTTCTGTCTGAGTGATTTTATGCGTGCTGCTTATTTCTGTCTGTAGTTGAAGGGGGTTAACTCTTGTTCCTTACAAACAGTAATATGATTCGCACCCGTAGACTATGGCGTCATCCGTTAATTTCTTTCGCTGTAAACTTCAAAACCTTATAACTCGTTCTGTTTCAAACAGATTTCGACCAAATAATCGACAACGATCGTAGAAAACTCTTAAGCGTTTGACAATAGTTCGTTTTATGTTAAAAAAATGTCAGCGAAGTACATATTACCTTTGAAAACCCGAATCAAGGTCGTATCGATCCAAACCAATTCAACCCATTAACTATGACGTCAACCGTTAAAAAAGAAAGTATAATCAAAGAATTTAGAGTTTTGCATTATTTAACAAGTCTTATGATATTTAGTCCACACTACAACATAATAAAATATTATACTTTCAGTGCTATAAATATGCAGACTTTTGGACGATAAAAGCACTGAAAGCATGTGCTTGTCGCATTTTTGAGGAACTTATTTGTGTTATATGTCTTCGGAAATTGGGTCAAAGTTTGCAGCCCTCAGAAAACCGTATGCTACCTATGGGCTAAGGGGCAAGCCCCAGGCCAAAAATGGCGGTTTTGACTAGTTTCAGATAAGATATTTTAACGCAATAAATCACAGAGACGATTAGGTATGTTTTGTATATTCCGAAACGGTTTATATGGGACTCAAATTTGTTGCAAAATAGTGAAGTTCCAGATCAAACGCTGCCCTATAAGGCTGCGTCCATTCTGGGACTGCACTATTTTCAACGGCGCTGGCGGTGAAAGGGCTAAATTAACGTGGGTCAAAGAGAGAAGACAGACGCATTTATAACCAATCAACGGTTGATTGTGTTTGTTTTTGTTGGGTTTTACGTCGCTTCGACAGTATTTCAGTCATTTCACGACGCCCGGCTTAGAATTAGTGGAGGAAAAGTCATAATACCCGTCTGAATTGCTACGACAGAAAACTGGGTAGAACCACTGACGAAACGCAAGTCAGCCGGAAGGCTTTCGCACATTAAGATCAAACCCCGCCCCTGGCGAGGATCGAACCCACAGCGTTGAGAATTGATAAAAGAATTTGAATTAGGTTGATAGAAGTCACGTTATAAACAACACATACGTTTCTGTATGTGTATCTTACAGTTTACTTGCGTGCAATTATTTCATAGAACTATACTTGAGTTATGAATACACCTTATATTTCTCTTTAGGCGATTTCGGGTGGCTTAAAGAAGTAAACGATATAACTTTATGTCAGACAACACTTGTAGAAAAGTATGAGTACCTGTCTTTTTAATTTGCAAGGGTTTCATTGACTTAATGATAAATTCAAATCTCGTTATCACGAACTCGGTTAAGTCATGTTTGAATCAAATCTAAGGTTAGAGGTTTATGCTGTGTGGATAAGTGTCGAAGTTTGAGCAATATTATCATTAGTTTGAATAACCTAAATTCGAAATTAGTTTGAACTTTGGTTAATTCGAACTGAGCGTTATTAGTTTTAACTCTCATCGTTATTATGTCCGAAATAAGCAGGTTAAGTGTTTGTCTTGTACAGGATTTTCAAAATAAAGGGTCCCTAACTGGATAATTTTGGTAACTAAAAGCTTTATTTTTGCCCCAAACTACGACATGTTATAATAATAATATCTTTATTTCATGAAGATATCACATTAAGCTACAGGTGTAACTTTTTTACAATATGGTCTATAAACAGCAACAGTGTAAGAAATTGAAAACAAGAATGATATGAAAGTTAAAATAACTAAAACACTTCCGAAAGACACATGTACACTTTGCAAAACTGCAACATTATTGATTCACTAACTTGATTTGAACGGATTATATACAATGTCATTGTTGGTGGTGTATCTTAATGAGTATGTACAATTATAGGTGGAAAAAAGTTATTATATCATGAAAATACGTTGACATTGTTTTAATTGAGAATCTATGCACTATGGTTGCAGTGGGAAATTTACATCGATTTTTAAATAAAGCCATTCTAATTCAATGAATAAGTGACGTGATGGTGCTTTTAGATGTGAATGCAAAGTAATATTTGCTGCTGTTTGTATGAATGATATTCTCTTAGTGTTTGCTACAATACTGTGACACCTAAAGTGCATCAATAGTCCATTGCAGATACTATGTTAGGATTGTGAAATAATTTTGGTCTAAATGTTTAAGAAATAGTTGTTTCTTTTTAATAAATTTATTTTTGAGTTGAGATTGTGACATACGTGATCTATTAGTGAATCCATGCGGAAATTATTATCAATGATTACTCCAAGCACACTGTGTTTATTTACATGTTCTAGTGTAATACTATTTACATGATGTGAGAGCGAAGAATTTAGTACAGGTATTTTAATATTTGATATTATCTTACATAACATTTTATCAGTTCCACGTAGCTCTGCAGAGTCTGCTGTATTTGGACAATGTTATATCCAGATGAGTACAATGTTGAGTCAACTGAATAGATGGTGAAAGTTTTAAGATAAGGAAGAGGAACGGACCAAGAATATATCCCTGTGGAACAGCGGATTTGGCCTCTTGTAAACTTGATTCGTTGGAACCGACTTTTACACATTGCCTTCTGTTAAGCAAATATTACCTCATTAAAGCTACACCTTAAAAATGGTACACTCGGGGCTTTTCGAGAAGAATATAACGATCCATTAAATAAAAAAACTTTTCTAAGATCAAGGAAAACAGATCCAACAAAACATCCAGAGTCAATGACCTTGATCCACGATGCGACAGGCCTAATAACGTTAGTCTGGCAAGAATGATGTTTGTGAAAGCTAGATTGATATGAGTTAATCGGTGCTTGTCTAGCAATAATGTAAGCCTTTCGGCAATGGTCTTTCAAATACTTTGGTTATTGTAAGGATACTAAATATAGGATGATAACTGTTAATCTTTTCCAAAAACATTGTGCATTGGAATGATATATGCATCTTTTAATTGACCTAGAAATACACAAATCATACTGTTATTTATACTTGATGCAATATGACCAATGATAATATGACCACAATTATTTTTAGAATTTACGAATGTTGGGGCTAGTATTATCCAGAACTGCAGCTTTAGAAAATCTATATTTTCTTTTATTCTCTGAACATCAAATGGAGTTATGGCGTCTATATTAATGGCATCTGTGTTAATTCATTATTTAGGTATGTTTAGATGCGGTAATTATCAGGATCAAATTAAGTATTTTAATGATGTCTGAAATGTAAGTAAAATGTGTTTTAAAAGCTTCCAGAATTGTATTGGTATGATCAATGTATTCGTCACCATTTTTAATTCTATTTGAAATTGTAAAAAATGTTTGTGATTTTGTATGTATTCCAAATAAATGTTCTTGGTTTGTTTTCCATTGCTGACTTATTGTAAAATTGTATTTTGCTTTTACGAATGATATGTACGACATAAGTTCGCTGCCTTTCATAATGATCTATGTAATTTGCCCTTTTTAATACGTCTCGAGTTCTTATTGCTGATCTTGGTTCCTCTATAATTCAACCTGGTAAATATTGTGATTTTATTCTTTTAGATTTTATAGTTTTTTTAAGTTGAGTGTTTCTACAATGCTAATTAAATGATCGAGGACAGAGATGTAATTGTACATTGTTTCTGTAACCTCTACGTTGGACATTAAAAATCCCTTTGAAATGTTGTGCCGGTTTTGTTTTCAATTATCTACATAAGATAGTAGTATTTGTTTTATTGTAGAATTTAGAGTGAATACGACGCGTGAAACAAATAGGGAAATGGACGCAAATGTTATAAGAAGAAACGAAAACTTGTCTGACCCTGCCAGGTCGACTAGAATAAAGGTGGTCAATATTGTATTCAATGTTTTAGATGGTAGTGTTCGAACACAAGGTCAGCATTATGCCTACTGGTAGATTGACAATTAATAGGCAGGCATAGGGGATAACAATTAATCAGTAACGGTCAGGTCTTACATGTATGTTGTTATAGGTCAATGTTGGTTGAAGGTAAATAACATTTACACGTATTTGAGTGAACAGTGATTGAACTTATCACTGACTGATTACATACCATGCGCACAATTAGCTTACACACATGTCAATCAATTAATAATTGGTAATTCTACATGTACACACATATATATTTCATATTGATCCAGGCATAGATAGGCATAACCATGGAGCAAAGGTTTACAGTGAATATATTAGAAAACATAGACAAAAACAACAAATGTGTTATATGGTCTCGAGAAAATTTGAAGAGGTCTTGACAAAAAATCATCTGGAAATAAAAGTTGTCCGGCAGATTATTACTACAATCAAAAGTGAGTAACTGTTCTTAAAACCACTGAGCAACTTTATTTCTTAGTGATAACTGGTGAATGTTGTTGTTGATTGTGATGATGATTTGTTGTTGTTGATGATGCTAATGATGATGATGATGATGATGATGATGACCAGCTTTATTTTATCTTGATGATGACTGGTGCATGTTTTTATTGATGATGATGATGATGATGATGATGATGATGAATTTGTTGATGTTGATTATGAATGATGATGATGATGTGTTTTTTTGTGTCGGTGGTGACCAAGATCATCTAACAAAGTTTTCTGTACTAAGAGCTATGACCTCTAAACAAGCTGCGGAAGTTGGGTATCAGCTACTTGATATTTTTCTGCCTGCTGATGGGTGCTCCAAATTTTCCAATCCTACGATGGACGTCAGTTAACAGATTCAGTGATTGAGGAACTCAAAGATCTCTGGCCAGATTGTTGTATTGTCGATTGAAAACCTCACCATCGTAATCACAGGGCAGCGTCAAACATGCTAACGCTGATATTATAGTTATGCTTGTGACGTGGATGAGGGAGAACCAAAGCAACTCCTGGAGTATAGGTTAAAACTTTATCCAGTTTTCAATAAACAACAGTTGCCATCCTGGTTTAAAACGAAGCCCACACAAAGCGATGTTTTGATGGGAGGCAAACATAGGCCTGTATCTGAAATTTTGTCCATTCTTGAAAGTGAAGATGATTTTCTACATCTCTTCAATGAAACCAGTAAGAACCATGTGCAAATTCTCAGACAAATGATTCAGCAAATGATTCAGACAGTGACTTGGATGCCAGCTCTCAGACCACAGATGATGACGATTCACAAACTAATGAAGAAACACATGTGAATATCACTCAGAGGGTCAAACAGTTTGTACTGTGTGCAATCTATTTTCTGATGCCAAAACTTCGTCCATGTCATGTGTGGGGCTAAGTATGAAGACAGTGACCATGAATCTTTTACTTTAAGCCAGCTTTGCAAAGCTGATTAGATAATCAATTCGGAAATATCAGTATAGCTGCTTCGTCTCTATAGCATCAATCTGCCAAAACGATGAAAACTACCGAAAATATTTTATGTGATGTTCAAAAGAGAACAACAGTTTTCATTTTAAAACCGTCAGTTGATCGTTGAAAGATGATCCGAGAAAGGAGATGGCAATTGTATTTTCAAAATCTGAGACTTGACTTGAAGTGAAAAATGACCCTTTAATTGGAAAATACACATTGAATCAATTTAACTTCGCAGACAAAACATTCATGACCCAAGCCTCTGTAAATATGCTAAATGATTTTTTTCTTACAAGACTGTTTAGTCCATTCGCTTTTTGAGGGACAGGGATTTGCTAAATGCGGCTGTAAGACAACTCTTAAATCAAGATCAAGTATGGATAGCTATGCAACAGCAGATGCCATTCAAACATGGTATGTAAGAATAAATAATGCAAGAAAATTACACCTATGTTTAGTAATCTAGGTTTACACTGTTTGCGAAAACATAACATTCATATTCCATGCTCTGTAAGGGTTACACTATTTTACTCGAACATTGTGATTAGGGTCTACACTAATAACAAAATGTAATATTTGTGTTCCCGCTTGTTAATTTGTTAGAGTTGATGTTAAGACAAACACTACAGACACTAATCAGAGGAACCCTTCTTCTAATTTGGGTCTGCAATGTTTGTCTAAAGTATATTTTTTACAATATTTCCAAAGCCTTAATGCTTATTTTTGTGTGTGAGCTGGCAAACATATTTGTACCATTTAAAGCCTTTATCTAGCAAGTAATGGTAATATCACGGATTTGTCCTTAAAATGTATTTTTTTTATAAAATGACTTTGTGTTTGTATACTGCCTCGAGTTGTACATGTGTCATTTACAGTTAGACATTTTACAAAACGCCTGCTGATTTGTCAAGGCATTTTATATTATGCCATAACCCTTTTAGGCATTTTTTAAAACGACTTAGACAGATACTTATTTTACAAAATGTCTGAAAGTTTAGACAATTTGCAAAAAACTTTCAGAAAATGTCTGTAACGTATATATAAGAAAGTACCTTTACGGTTAATTTTGTCCTTACAAAAATGTAAATCTTCATATGATATTCCTTATGCAAAAATGATCACAAATAATCTTTAATCAACAGGTCGCCAGTTGTCGTTCACGTGTCGCTAGTGTCATGGTTGTGCATGTGATAGTTACGACTGCATCTAGTTCTATGCCACCTTGATCTCGGCTGACTAGAGGTCCCTCGCGATTCTCTTGCACTGCTTCTTCTAATAATTCGTATAAACTGGCCATATTTCAAAATTGGAACAGTCCATTTTCAAACTCGGCATTAGAAGGGTTAAAGGCCATTGTATATATTGCATATATGTCTGAGTTTGATGAATCGTTTTCTGTTATGTTTAAATTGTTTCTAGGTCTGATTAAGCTATAAAATAATGTTTGCAGTATAACATGAGAACTTCCTATGTTGTTTCGCATAGGTTGTCTATCTCGTGTTGCTACTGCAAAATCTGGTCATAAATTTGTTTTGGCACTTTGTTTTTCTGAAAATAGTCCCTTCTAGAATATATCTATTAAGTTATCTAAGTTATTGTTCTTTACTTGTGCATTCAAGTAGATCTAGATACAGTTATTTTGTAAGTTGTTTTATTGTTAATGGGTATGATGGACTTCTGACATATTCCACTTGTTTCATGTTCTTGTTCACGAATGAAAAATTGTACAGTTTAAGTTTATCATTCAACACATATCGCTTATAAGGTGTTACCTATGTACCAGCTCTATTCATGCGATTCATGTTTGCTATATCAGTTGCTAACTGTAGGACTTAAGATCAGATGCCTAATTTTAGCTATCAGATATGGAGTATGACACACAACCAAGTAACAATACTGTCTGTATCTCTCCCAATACTAGATAATATAATTATATATGAGTAAAACTAACAGAAAGGAATCTCACTTATATAATGAACAAATATATTTTGTTATATCTGTCAATATTTTAGATGTTTATCCTCATGCATTCATGTATTATCAATAAAGGAATTTGAATTTGAATTTGAATTTGAATTTGTTCCGATGCCGATCCGTTGCTTGGTAATAGGAACAACTCGAAGCATAACTGCGATAAAAACACTTGAGCCCTCCGGACTGAGGTGAATGCCATTCCGATGAAATATCAGTCGAGTGGCATTTCCGTCACCATACACACACGCCTGGTGAAATTGGATGCTAGAGGCACCTAGTTCTTTACTGACCTGCTTCAATGTATCATTTAGCGGAATAACGTCTTTTTCGACCCTCGGATTACTCGTGCATATGTAAACAGCACAGGGTTGATTCATAGTGCCAAATAGAGACTGCGGGTCATTCTCAATGGTTGTTTGCGAAGAACGCACTAAAATATCGTTTCCTCCCTCGTAAATGATGATATTTTCGTACTACGAAAACATCCATATTTGGAAGTTTCGTGTGGATACCAATTTATTGTGTTTTCAGAGAAGTCATTTTCTCATTATTTGTTTTCAGACCCCTCTTATTGGAGCCATTTTAAAGAGAGTAGGCAATTATAAGCGATATTTGTTGGTTGTTGTTTCAGATGGCCGAACGATGTGTGAAAAGTTTGAAGGTAGCACAGATTATTAACACTCCTTGTGCAAATGCGAATCATCGTCAAGGTGGATGATTATCGTATTTATACCGCAATTATAGTAGTTGATAAAATGCAATATTTCAAGCCGATATTTGAAGTTATATTAGAAACAATCCAATTTTAAAAACATTTAGTAGGTCAATCCTTTCAGTGTATATGTTTATTTGAACTCTTAACATGCTACCGACGAGTTTGACTCCTAGACGATTTAGTTTATTTGATACCTAGATGTAATTACCGCACATAATTTATTTACAAGTATCACACAATACTGATTTAGCGTGCACGGAAGAAAGTAGTCATGTGCTTTTATTTCTGTTCATGACGGTACATTGATGTTCTTTGTAAGATGTAGCTATGCTTTAACCTGCGTTGCATTCACCAAAGTGCCTAAAGATTGATTTGACACTCTTACAAAATCGTTGTTTGCGTTGATATGTTTCGGCCCTGACACATGGCTTTGGTGACATCCATTGGCATCATCATCATCACAGATCATCAATGGGTTTTTTTCTAGAAAAAAAATTATTTAAAAAAGACACCCATCTCCCTCTGATCTCTATCTGACATGTGCACACGAAATGATTCCACTCTCCTTCCGATTATTGTAAGACAAAAGATCGGCCGATAAAGTTTATAAATTTCCTCAAGCCCACTTTTATTCTATAAAAACGGTATTGCCTCTTACATAAAACTTTTTATCATTTTCGATTAATTGTCTTTCGGACGATCTGCTTCCACAACTACTACCAGAAAACTTTCGGTTGACCGAAATTGGCTCGTTTTCATAGTCAACTGAGCCACAGTGTAAAATAGTCTAAATATGTTTACACCACTAGATCTAAATCCAACAAATCCAAATCAAGCTACTGGGACTTAGGATCCGGCCAGGTTAAGGACACAAAATAGAACAATTATTACTAGATCCGTCCAATGTAATGACATGTAAATAGCCAGGTTTCTAAAGGACGCCTTTTTCCCCAAAGCCATACTTTAGTGGTGCAACGCCTTGATTATTGGCGAAAAGAGTGTTTCCCCACTTGACCTTCTTGGTTTTTACGACTTATCTGATTGGTTGACGAACTATCATTTATATATGGGTCATTTACAATGCAATTAAATGCGACGCTAAAATGTAAAGTGCCGTACACGTGTCCAAAACGACACCTTCACCGTATCTGGGACCCTGGACCGATTTCTTCTTGGCATGAGTACAAACGCAGATGTGTAAACGACAAGATTAGGATCAACAACTCACATTGTTTAGATCAGAATTCCGAAATACTGTAAGCAACCCACCCAAGTCGTGCACATTATCACAGCTTGTTTTCTTTCTGTTGTGAGGCCTTAATAAACCTTTTTCAAGCTTGTTGTTGAAAGTAGACTGCTCCACAACATCAGTGATGGCAAATCCAGTTGTAAAATATATGGAAAACATAGAATTATAAAAAACATAGAGTGTTTTCGCCAATCATCAAATGTACTCAAGGACTTGTAAGAAGTCAGAGTAACTGTAGAGCAGCCATAAGGGGCACGACAAAACGGGCACAATACAAATATTCGACATACTCCTTCCGTTTCCGGCTTTCAAAGTAGTCTTCATAGAGTACTATGACCTTCCAGTCGTCGCACAAGCGAAGAGGGAAGCGTGATGACTAACTGTAAAAGGGTTGACCACTAAACGCGCAGTGCGTTTTAATATTGTTGGATCATAGCCCTTCTTATTGAATTTGTTAAAATGGGTATGTCCAGCTATTTTCCGAAGCTTGTAAATCACATCACCATAAAATTCCGGGTGTGAAATACCTTGACACAGGAGCGCCTTTAAATTACATTTATACTTTCTAATGAGAGAGATATTTTAATAATTGAATTTAGAGAAGGTTTTACAAAGTTTGTCATACCTGTATCCTTGCTTGATGAGCTTTTCAGTAATAAGTTAATAACACGATTGTGATCACTGAAATCCTCAACGGAAGAACATGTCCTAGCGAAGCGAATAAGTTAAGAAATGTAAACCTCGTAGAATATAGCACGGGGAACATCTCCGTCAATATGAGGGTAATTAACTATTTTGAAATTAAAGTCATCTCTTTTATCATATATTTTAGAAGAAACAACTCCACTATTATTTGAAAGTTTTAAATCAAGAAAGGCTGCAGAAATATTTGAACTGTTAGCTTTATTAAACTGAAGTACGCATTACATCTTATTTTATGGCGTGGGGGCATTAATGGACCAGGTAATCGGATCTAGCATACGGCCCATGATACACGTAAAACGTCAAACAACAACAACAACCTCATTCTATGCTTGATCTCAAATTCGATGAAAGCAATATAAATCAGTACAATTGTCTTAATTAGTACTGGCGTGATTTAATAAGCCCTAAAAGTACAACATGCATGTCTACAAAGTATTCTGTCCTTTACCATACCTGTGAGAGAAGGAGTACTGTTAACCATTGCAAAGAGCCTGGAGCCAGATCAGATGGTGAGTATCTCTACATTGATCTTGATCTTAAACTTGAACTTGTGAATGTTTGCAGAGGACAGTTTCAAAAGGCAATTAGTTTATGTACAGCATGACAAGGGCTACATCTCTGTCCTTTTGTCGGATATAAGGGTCTTATCACCCTTATATGGAGCCATTGTTTTGGTTATAATTGTCAATTCCAAGGTTGATTGAAATGTGCAGTATGGTATTTGGGTGCCAAGATATGCCGTACTTCGGCGATAATTGCTGAAGTGGTTTGATTCTTGCCGTAGTACGGAATCCTGTTCGGGCCACAACAACTTCGCTTGTCGGACATGCAAAGTCTAAGCAACATATGTGCGGGAAGTGAACATAGGCGAAGTCTTAGCGTTTCAATTCCGCATGTATGTATTTCTAAATAAGCGATAAGTATCACGTGTCGACTAGACTTCTCATGTCCGACAAGCGAAGTTTTAAGTTATTATTTCGCATGTGTTAAAACGTCGCATTCCGACTAGCGATAAATAGCGCCCTTTTGACTTCGCGAAGTCAACATAGGCGAAATCTTAAAAGTTTAAATTTCGCATGTATATG
>JAULCE010207190.1:0-11353 GCA_032359355.1 Macoma nasuta | reverse complement strand
GGCGTCGGATCTTGGACTGCACTATTTTTAACGGCGCATTTAGGCGACTACGGCGGTGAAAGAGTTAAACTGAATATTGCATTAATTTAAGCGTAGCTTGACCTTCCTTGTTCGATAAATTGATAGATTGTATGCGTAATTTCGTGCAAAAATGCTTTATGTAGTTGTTTGGCTATATTTTTTTGAACTAGTTTGATTCAAGAATGAATTATTAGACATTTAGTCTATCATTGTATTGAGTGATCTTGTGTAAACATTTATTACTCTTAATGTTTCGAAATTAACTTTCCTGTGAGAGGCTATAGAAAATGCTAAAGGCTGATGTGACCTGAACCTTAACATGCTCAATGAGTAAAAGATTAAAACCAATTTTCGTGTGTAGATCATATAAAATAGATTTTGTCAAGCTGATGATAATTAAAACGTTAGAGCGTGACGAGCAAATGCTCCATTTCCTACAATGATTTCAATACAATTAAAACATGGGCTTTTTATTCTGCATAGATGTTCATATTTTTCACCAGAGTCTTTCCGCTCGGATATTTCTACACAATAGCATGTGAAGGAATGGGTTAAAATATCAAATTTTTACTTCATTAGGGTAATCAGTGCATGAAATATTATGTTCGAACGCTAATGCAGCTTTTGAAACTGTGATATTACCCGTAGTTACCCGTAAACTACAATTAAAGTTTGATAAAGAGTTCAAAAGCATTGCAGTAGTCTTTGATCTCGCGACACCACTTAGATCTACATTCGAGTCTGAGTATACATAACATGCTATCCGTGTTATATCACCGTACAAATTACATGTGCGGCACTCTTTATGTTACATGACACGCGGCTCAAATGGAACAGCGCAAAAACATTTAATCCGCTGTGAAAACTGTCGTCTGCCTATTTTCAAACATTGTCCGATATTTTTCAAGTTTGGTGAACTTTTGACTTGGAGTCAAATAGCTTGTATGCTGATCAGACACCGAGTGACTCGGCGTCTGATCTGGATCAAATATGTTTGCAAAACAGAAGACACGTCTTTAGCCATGCATACCGAGATAATACTATACATTTTCCTGTACAGAATAATATTTTTGTTTTCGATTTGCTAAAACACTTCATAACGTGCTTTTCATGAGAATCGTTATTTTTATTTATTGTTAGGCTCTAGTGTCAGCGATAAGCCTGTCCAATGAAATTGACGTGATCCATTTTGATGACCTGTCTCTAATAATTTTGATGATATCTTTTAAAAACTGCAATTGCAATTTGACCAATGTCACTGACGACTTCTTAATCCTTCACTCAATAGATAGGACTGTTGACGCCTCTGTAGCAGACGACCTTTAAAGACTTCTTAACCCTTCACTCAATAGATAGGACTGTTGACGCCTCTGTAGCAGATGACCTTTAAAGACTTCTTATAATGAGCAAACGCTACATTTTCCACAATGTTTACACAATTGGTGTTTTTTTCTCTTAGATAATTTTCCTTTTCATCATATACTTTCTATTGTGAATTGAGACCAAATATAACACAATATATTAAAGTAAAGAGTTAACGCAATAGTCGAAATAGCAGTTTTCAAATAAGTTTACGAAGTGTAAGAATTATCAATTTTGCAATAATGGGGACCATATTTAATGCTACGACAACTTGTTTTCCAATTCTGTTTTTTTTAAATACTTTATGTATATTTGTTCGTTTGATATACCATTGTATGAATTGCAACAATGACATATCAACATAATCTTTAATTTGTCAATTCGTATCTAACTTATCCTACTAGAACAATTAAGTTTCTGTTACACTGATAGGCTTGATAATTGGGGTTAGACACCTCAAAGTAAAATGATATCACGTGGGGGGTTTCAGTCTAAATCGAGGTCAGTAAAATATAAATTAATCTGTAAAATATATATAAACTTTGTAGTTGTTTCCTGGATAGTTTTTACAGTTTATGTCTTACATGTATTATATATTTTGCATGAGCTATGTTAATGATATTTACTATATTATGAATATATGTCGGCATTCTTATGCAATATAAATATTTGTAAATGCCCAAATGCATTGATTGTGTCAAAATGTCAATAAAATGTAACTATTACTATACAACTATAAATATAACCTTACAATAACTCCAAAATCATAATATGACAATCACGTAAATATTTAAAATTGCTTGTAAGGAATGTTACATGTTTTGGGCAAAACTATATGATATCTCAGCTTGTCATAATCTTTAGTTTTAACACTTTGAGTAAGTATGTTAACGTCGGTTAATTTTTTAGCAGTATTTTCAGTAGCCGATAAAGAAAACAAATACACTATTTGCGTTCAAATTAGTCAACCAGATAAACAATCCGTTCAGACCTTGACCATACAGCCCCAACGTGACCAGTCTGATCAGGATCTACATAATGTGTTCATATCATGCTGGATATCATTGTACTCCATACAAACGCCTCTGTGGAAAGAGTGTTGGAAATTGAGCATTTTCAAATAACGAGCAAATACTCCATTTTCCGCATTTTTTTTTTCATAAATAGCTGTTTTTCATTCTCCTAGACAATCTTCCTCTTCAGTCTTCATCACATACTTTCATTGTGAATGAGCTTAAAAGAACATTTTACGACCACTGTGACACGAAGGGTCCTGACCGGAGACTTGTAATTACGATACACAATCAATTAATCACGTATTATATCCATGGGGAGTATTAATGGGAAAATGTTATCGTACTATATTGACAGGGATGGCCTTTTGTTTAATCATCGTTATATTTTCTGACAACTTGGTCTAATCCAAAGAGAAATCGATATTATTCATATATAATTCCTTTGATACTTAATATGTCCGCTGTGGCTGCTTTATGTTCAATCAGTTGGCGCGACTGAAATTCCCAAAACAGCTGGCGTCATTTATCAAAAGTGTGATTGAATATTGTTGAGTCATTTGCAAATATATTTATACGTTTGGATCGCTTTTTGGTTGTTTGCCATGTCTCTCCCTGGGTTTGCATGTCTTACTGTCGTGTATTATAATCAGTGCCTTAGCCAGGCAGGTTATACACATGCGCAATATGTGTGCTACTTCCGCTTTATTCTTGACACACTCCTTCGACCTTTGGTAAAACCATTGGCTGAGTGTCAAACAGTTTGGATCCAAATGAGACGCCGAGTTACTCGGCGTATCATTCGGATTTAAGCTGTTTGCAAATGTTACTAAACTCGGGGTAGGGCATTGAACGGGTTAAGTAGTTTGGAGACTCCATTGTCAAATTGTTGGTATACCACACTCATACCTCATTATCTCGAACTCGGTTAAGTCAAAACCGTGCTTTAATCAGACCTTAAAGCTTAAGACATGCTTATTTTATCAGTTCGAGTTGCCTGAAGTTTGAATTAGATTAAATTCTAATCAATATATAGTCAAATACCGTAACCTGGAACTCGTTTAGCTCGAACTTCCCTTTACCTCGAACTGAAACAAATGTCCCGGAGATACAAAATAGGATTCCAAATTGCAAGCAGTATGGCTCCTGATCAGACGCCGAGTTGCTCGGCGTCTGATCTGGAGCAATGCTGCTTGTAATTTTGACTAATATGCTTTATTAAACACATGATATAAGGTATTTCATAACTTTATTAACAACATATAATCATAATGTACTAGGGTTAGAGGTTCGAGGTTCGACTTTAGAATACATAAAGATCTGTATATCGGGAAATATATTCACAATGCACACATTTGAGCAAGACAACATAATTTCTTGTCAAAAACGGCTTCAAAATATATTGTTTTGTGTTAAAAAATATATTTACTTTTAAAAATGGAATCATTTTTTCGATATTTACAATTAATGGCAAAATATTGTATCTATCAAAATCGGACATCTTTAGGTAATTCGAACCAATAAAATTAGTCAACGTCGACAATTGACTACATGTAATTGTTTGATTAGGTAAGTTGTTGATCTTTACAAACAGGTCCAAGTCAGGCGTTAATGAATGTTTTACTTTGAGAGTTCAGTTCCGTGATTAGAAAACAAACTAATCGTGCAATGAGTATATCGTCGTTGTCGTTATGTATAGGCGGAAATGATATTTTCGAAATGGTACTTCCGCCCTTTATAACCGACACCGACGAGATGCTAGAAGAAGTCCCATTTGGTGGACTAAGACATTTAAAATGCAACTCATAAATATTAAAGAAATAACAAAACAAAATAAAATTCAGGTAAAATAATGCTTGATTCAAAATTCGATTGACATCAAGCAAATCATGGTTGGAAAACAGTAGCATATAACGTGATATAACGTACAAACCGAACAATACAGTCTTTAAAACATTCCTAGATTAATACACTGACATTTCCTTCTTAGAGAATGAGTATTATTACAAAAACTATTACTGCGACAAAAAGGAGAAACCTCCTTAGGCATGCTCGTTGCTATCCGCAGTTGCTAACATGCAACCAATTGTTTAGGTAACTAGTGTATAATATGATAGACCCCAATCAGACATCACACCGGAAAGCGGAACTTCCGTGATCAATAATGATTGTATAACATATACCTTTATATTTGACTTCCCTTGACGGAAGCCAATAGTGTCACTTTAATTGTTATATAAAATTGCATTTTCAATTAGGTATTCTAGATAGTGTTTAATACCTGTTTATCTGAAATTTAAGGTTGTATATATTGATTTTTTTAAGTTAAAATATTGTATTTTCATAAATTCATGTTGAATTTGTTTAATCGTTATGATTAAAGAAATCTCTTTACTTACTTCATTTATTACGAAGGCGGAAACCCTTGTTAAATTCTAGCAATATTTGATTTAAAATTTAAAATATCTTACTATTAAACAGCATTGGTAAGTATTCAGAATGAATGGCACTGTTTACACAATCGATAAACATTGTTAAAGATTTTTTAAAAGAAAGTGCTTTGCCCTTTCCTCAACAGAAGCTCCTCTGCAAATGATGGCTTTTGAAACTATTGTAGGAAATAAAGCCTTTGCTCGAAACGAGCAAATGCACCATTTACTACAATTATTTCATTAAAATTCAACAATAAACATTTTTCTTTCGCCTAGGCTTTCATATATTTTATTCGATTATATCCGTTCGGAAAAGTCCAACAATAGCTTCGGAAGAAAGGTTAATTTGCATAATAAAAGTTTAATACACTGTCATTATGCAAATCAAAACGGCTCGTTATGTACCGTTTTGTTTATACAAAGTGAACAACTCAGAAGTCAATCGCCTTTCTCCTTTCGGAGCTAATTGCATACGTACTTCTTTGACAAGGTAACCCTTTCCTCCACAAGCTATTCTTACGGCAATAATCTGATAAAAAAAGAAAACGACAATCTAGGCAAAATAAAATTACCTTTTTAAATTGTATTAAAATCATTGTAGGAAAAGAAGCATTTGCAAGTGTTTCATCTCCTACAATGTTTTCAATGGCCATCGGTTACAGTGGCGCTATAGTGCGCTTGTGTGGAGGAAAGGGTTATAGCTTCTACTCCGAATGCAATTTAAGACACGTTCACTGTGATAGTTTATTACGAATAGGAAGTATATCAAGAAAACTGGAAAAGGTCAATTTGAATTTATTTTATACGTTGTGAAAGCATACGCTCTATTTTCAACAAAGTTTTCAAAAGATATCTGCTACAGGCGTAAAATGTAAATCAATGGAATAAAGTGTTAGGATGAAATTACGAATGGAACTAATTGAATTAATAAATGAAACAAAATGATACTTCCGGTGCCTCTACATTGGAACGTTATGTTATGACAAAAGGCAAATTCCAATTAGGGGCCGTCTCAGCCCTTTTGACGCCAAATTTAAAATTGTTTAATGTGAGTAGTTTAAGATAAAACATTTTAGCGAATTAAACCACTATTAAATCACGATTAAACAGATAAAATAAACTTTATCTTTTCTGAAGCTAATTACATAAGAAGAGAATGTGTTGCAAACAATCTTGAAGTTCCAAGTCAGACGCCGCCTATAAAGATTGCGACTAACCTGGAACAGCTCGTTTTTCAACGGCACATTAAGGCAACTAAAGTGGCGATAGGGTTAAAAAGGTGAAGTTTGATCTAAGAGTGCATTTTTTGCGATGTCGCTTTTTTGCGACACGGGCAACAAATTAGATAATCCAGTCATGTGTTCAATTCAATCATGAGATACACGAACAAAATCACATGCCAGAATATGGCGCTAACCAAACACATGCGATCCATTGCGATTGATACCAAAACCCATGTGACGCGTTTATTACTTTTAACAGTGTTTTCAATCGTGTTCGTTTTCCCTGGGATTTGTTCGTTTTCTTGGAAATGTCCGTTATCTTGAATATGTCCGTTTTCTTGAATGTGTCCGTTTGCTGCGATTTGTCCGTTTTCTGTGATGTGTCCATTCTCCAGTTTGTCATGAATCGCGCCATTACTGATCTCTACGAAATACCCAGAACCTGGACTTATGCGACAAAGTTTTGTCAGCATCCGAAACACGAGAGATACCGGCTTAGATTCGTTCCTATGGTAAAGATATAATGAGAATACCGTACAACAGATTGTCAGAGCACTGCCGATAAGCTGCAAGCCAACATACAGTCCGAACACCGCTACGTCTTCTGAAGACTCGGGCATGGAATCGTTGATGACTGTAAGAAACACTGCTAGAGTAAGGAAGATAGATATACACAAAGTTATTCTCTCTCCACTCGGAGCAGGAAGAAGAAAACATAACACGTTCAAAAATGAAATGCAGACGACCGGAGCCATTGTGTTTAAGGCGTGAAAAAGCCATTTTCTCTGGAGATGTAAGTGAAATGTTAGATGATCCCATTGATCCGGTCCGAAGATGCTCTGTCGGAGAGTAGTGTCTACACCCACGGCGTCCCACTCTCCACTTACAGTCATGTAATTTGTATTTATACGTCCGGATGGATTTGTAAGTCGAATGACTCTTATCGGGTTCGTCCATGACAGAAAATCAAAGTCGCAGCTCTGTTTATCTTTCGGAAACTTGACTACGGAAATTTTGCAGGCGACAGTGTACATTTTATACGGCCACATTGTTACCATACCTTCGTTGTTTATCATCGCACGACCGTCCTCCTGTCCTATATCTAGAAGCTTATCCAACGTTCTATCCAAAGACAGATCGGGCACCCAAATGTCTCCGATTTTCACATTTACTGATGTCACCCCGGGATATTGTTCCGTGTCCCACATCAGTAATTCGTCTTTCCACATAACCGAAAGAAAAGCCCTCACCGACAATGTCTGCCTTACTTCATCTACATTATCAATAGCCATCAGGTAAAACTCCATGTCTACCATCATAGGGTCTGTTTTGTTCAGCTTCGGTATTATATCTGTATTGTAGTTCTCAAATAACGCTTTATGTAACGCAATTTCTCTGTCCAAAGTTGTATTTTCACAAACACAGCTATGAAGCAGGGTGATCAGCACTACAACCTGTGTCAGCTCCATGATAATCCAATAAAGCGAAAGTTACCTGTCGATGAGAAAACACTAAATTAACCCCTTCACTTCCGAAAGCAATTATGCGCATGCGCAACATTTCGTCTGCTTCTTTTTTTGAAAAAATCATTTTTAGCAAACAATATGTCAGAGTGTCAAACAGCTTTGATTTCGTCTGATTCATTTTAAACTTCACAGAAATATTCGCCGAGTGTCAAATAGCTTTGATCCGGATAAGACGCCGAGTTACTCAGCGTCACATCCGGATCTAAGCTGTTTGCATATGACACTATGGTTCGGGATAAGCAGTGAAGGGGTTAATACAGCCTGTGTCAGCACCATTTTTATCCAATAAAGCGAACGTTACCTGTTGATGAGAAAGCCGTGGATTAAACTGTGACATCACGCTTACTGCTACTCTTTGAAAGGAATGCCCGGATATATACGACCCGATCGTTATTGATGTTGCAGTCTTTAACACGTATTTTGCAATGGTCTTGGTCTCAGTCTCTCTCCCGTATCAGCTACCTTCAGACTTAGCCGCAATAAAGGCATTTGATAAAAAATAATGAACGTATTATAGAAACAAAAATGGCATTTTTGAATGTTTGTCAAAAATAGTGTGTAAAAATGAGAGATAGGAAAATACCGTCAGATACAATAAAAAAAACTTTCAAACACACAGAAAACAGCCTCAAGTGTGTCAACACAGCTTCCATCTCCACAAATTGTGTTTTTTCTAAGAACGTGTGGCTATGTCACGAGAAAGGAATACGTCGGGGTTCTTCCAAAACCTCGCATGTGTCACGTTGGAAAATTTACGTGAATTTGGAAAACGTTATCGATGTTCCTAAACAAATCACGTAACTGTCATTTTGGCAAATCGAATTTACATGAATTTTAAACAAATCAACAACTTTCAGCGTGTGCCTTTTATGAAATCGTCTCTTCAGTTGGTTCAAACGTCACCGCGGGGAAAAGTGATTGTTTTGTCTACGGTGTCATCGATTTTGTAAAGCAATTCAACCAATACATCATTATAAGGTTATTTCTTAGACACATCCATAAGGAAAGGAACCGATGAAAATGTTAATAGCAAGGCAAAAGAAATTTCATTTTAATTGTTTTTATTTTGATCTTTTTTTTAAAATAAAAGGCAGGGTAAAAATGCTCTATTTCCCAAAAGCGTGTCCGTTACTGAAACACCAAAATACACGTCCTTTGAGTAAATGGTAAACTCTTTCCTCCTCAGAAGCACCACTGTAAATGTTGGTTATTGAAAACATAGTTTGAAAAGAGCATATGCTCATAAAGAACAATTGTTCCATTTCCTCTAATTATTTCAGCACAACTCAAAAATGATAGTTTTACCTAGGTTTTCATATTAGTCATCTGATTATGTCCTTGTGGATAAATCTAAAGAAAGTTTGCGGGGGTAGGGATAAATGGTAAAAAAGAAAGCATCGCCAGCAAATAGTTCAATCGAACAGATAAACTATACAGTAACAGTAAAAGGCAAAGCAATATGTATATGAGCGCCGCCGTACGATTTCCAACCACAAGTCAGTTCAAACAATGTAGACCTATACCAGTTGCCATGTTAAAAATAATACATCTAACTGCAGTGCAAACTAGTGGAACGGTGTAGAAGAAAATAATGCATATAACTGCAGTGCAAACTTGTCCGAACGGAGTAGAACAAAATAGTTATGATTTTGTCTAGTTTAAAACAGGTCAGATTCAGATCAGATGTCACGTCACTTGGTCTACATTGTTTGAGTTGTCTTATGGATGGAAATCGTACACAGGGTGACCATAACAGGACCATGAAAATTCCGGATATCTTGGCAAATATTCACCTTTATGCGTGCTACGGGAGAAACTTTGATGACATTTGCACTCAGCATGGGTCACAATGAGACGCCGTGTAACACGGCGTCTCATTGTGTGACATGCTACTTGCAATTTTAGAACAATGGCTATAGGGAATAGTTCTAAAATTCGGAGATCTCCGGTGAAATAGTCGGCCCGTAATGGAACCGTTTTTGGTTTAGGCGAATCAAGTTGGATCATTCGTCTCACGTTTCATACTTTTGTACCACATAGTTTTTCAAAGAAAATGTACAATGCATTTAAAAATATAATCCTCTCGCTAGCCAGTCTATTGTATAAGTGTATGATTGTTTCCTACTTCTATTTTATGCTTGTACGTGCATAATCTTTAACGCAACGCAGTTCATGTAGTTTTTCCTGTCCCTATGATCATTGTATTGTTGATATTCTGAAGTACACAGGTTCTAATATTTGTGCTACAGGGTTCTTTACTTGTGTTGTAAGAGCACTCTGTTACCGTAGTTGGCAGATGAGTAAAAAGTGTATACACTATAGTGTTTATGAGGTTAGATTTAGTAGATTTTACTAAGCAAAACCTTTGCTGTACTCAACAGTCAATATATTAAGCTACAAACTGTTAGATCCAGACACTGTATTTTGGATTCATCTCAATTTCAGTTGTTTTCTAAATATGATTTTAATATCTTCAAAGATATACAAGTTCATCATGCATCATGCTTAGTCGAGTCATATAGTGTTACCTTGTCCGTACGTCCCGAAGTATTTGTCCAATTCTCACCAAACTTTACACACATGTTTGTGACCATAATATCTTGATCAAGTTCGACAGCCATGTAAATCACTTCAGATATTTCGGGGTTACGGCCCCTTTATTTATTTATTTTTGGCATTATTGATAAAGCGGAATTGGGGGAATCTGTGTCCTATGGTCTCATTAGTTTTAAATTGGTTTCATTAATTAATTGTGCTAGATTTATTGATGAACCAAACATTCTACAAACATGAAACGTGTATATGGAGCTCAATATTATTCTGTAAACTAACAGCATTTGCGGTCTGATCTAAATTACAGCGAAAGTTTGTGCACTTTCTTAGTAATTGAAATATGGTTCAGGTTTTGCATAACAAAGATGTTAATGTTGGTTTGTCAATTTCAATGGTTTACTATAGGTATGGCATAGACATTAAAGAATTATAAAACAACTGGCATTACAAAACGTATATGAATTGTCTTACAAACCCATTGAACAAAATCAGCGTATTTATTATTCATGGTGGGCAGAGTTTTGCATGACTATTTATTAGGAAAAGGATTAACCTTTTACCCGTTTAATCTTTAAGAAGGACTCCGTCCATTATGAACATTAAATAAGATATATTTTATATGGGACATGTATTGCAACACTGGCGGAACCATGCTTTGTAAAACCCGGCGCGCCACTCTCCCTCTTATATCGTCAAAGTTTACTTTTTTATGTTAAAATCTGATAATCTTTTGTTAAAAAATAACCAACAATAAAGCAGTGTTTGTGAAACACTACACATATACCCCCAGTTGCACATTGACCAATATATTTGACCTTTGACCTTAATGAATGAGCTTGACCTTCTCATATGACCATTCAAATTGTACGGGCTGTAACAAAAATGTCGTTTGAAGTATCTATTAGTACTAGTTCAAAAGATATTGCCAAACCAATATCTTTGACCTTTGACCTTAATAACCCTTAGCCTTCTGCTAAAATTGTCGTCTGCAAATTTTTTCGTCTTTTTCAATTTTCAATGTCGTCCGATTTGCTTCAATTTTAGTGAAATAATTGCCTGAATGTCAAATAGCTTGGATCCGGTTCAGACTCGGCGTCTGACCCGGAATCAAGCTGTTTGAATAATGTTTTATGGTCGCGATCAGCAGGTTAAAGGGGGGTTCCCTAAAACTGGAAATATTTTTTGCAGTTTTTGTAAAAAGTGCATGAAATGTTTGATAAACA
>JAULCE010207079.1:0-11355 GCA_032359355.1 Macoma nasuta | reverse complement strand
ATCTGATCAGCCCCTGTGTTCTAAGTAAGAGGAGAGTCCGGTAACGTAGGCGTTGTTTTGAACACAAAGGCAACGTCAGGGGAAAAGGGGCACTCGGACACAGCAAACTGTGTAACCCCAGACCAGCCGCCACGTAACTGACGTGGCGGCTGGTCTGGGTCTGCACTGTTTACAAGCTCAGAGGACACCCAATTCTACCTTTAAATGAATACAAATGGTAAAGGACTAGATGCCGGAATAATAGCGCTGAAAAAGAGCCGAGTCAGCGTTTTATTGATATGTCCGAGTGCCCATTTTCCTGTGACGTCGGCCAAATAATGAAATCACACGCAGCCGGGCTAGAATATATTATCTTGTATTTCAATACCATTTAACTTGTAATTCAAGCAACTGAAATACAAGATGGGTTTAATTCTTTCCTCCAAACACGCACCTTTAAGCGCATTTGCAACTAAGGGCTATTGAAAACATTGTAGGGAATGAAGCATTTGGTCGTAACGAGTAAACATTCCGTTTCCTACAATGGTTTCAATACAATTTAAAACTTGCATTTATATAACCAGAAGGTCATAGATCCATGTGGCAAACATTTCATAGAAAAACAGATATGCCTACTCATATGATACATATGTATCTAAACAATAAACCGTTCACAGTAAACATCAAACGCATAACATTTTCAAGAACGTGTACATATATTACCATGAACAAAACGAACGATATGTCACTCGGATACTCTTGCTTGCTTAACCCTTTCACTGCCAAATTTAATATTGTCGGTTGTAACTGGTTTTGGAACAAATATTTCAACGAAATAAATAACATCAATAGTTTAATAAATTTTGTTTTATTTCCGAAACCCTAATATTCGAAACAAATTTTATTGCAAAAAGGTGAACTCCCTGACCAGTCTCCGCCTTCTAAGGCGGAGTCTGATCTGGGACTTCACTTTTTTTTTCGAGGTTTTCAATATAATAGAACTTGCATAGCTTAATAATTCAACAAAGTTAACCATTCTTGGTCTTCATCCATAGTATTTAGGTATATATGTATATGTCTTAAATCGTTTTGTAATGTGCATTCGAAAACAAAATGCAATTCGTCTTCTAAAATATTACAGTTTAGACACAATCTTTCGTTCAATGGGATACTATTTGGTTTCTCCCGTCTACCCCCGTAACCCCTTCGCCGCCAAATTTGAAATTGTCGGTTGTAACTGTTTTTGGATCAAACATTTGAACGAAATAAATAACAGAAATAATTAAATTAACTTTGGCTTTTCCAAAACCCTAACATTCGGACTAAATTTTGTTGCAGCAAAGGGGAAGTCTCAGATCAGACGCCGCCTTCTAAGGCTTCACGTTTTTGCAACGTCGACTTCAGTCGCCTATGACGGTGAAAGGGTTAAATAAATAATCAGTGAGAAATTCTAAATTATAGCAATGTATCGTCTATTAGCACATTTTGTTCCAAGCTGCCGTACCGCTTTTGGCTTTTCTGATGACTCTAGATCGTAGTTCCTTGGTTACTTTGTAGAAAGCACGTTGACATACACGTTGACATACACACTTCAAAAACAACTGATTTAATGTTATGCATTACGGTTGTACAGGATCTCTTCAAGAAGGAAACATCGACCTTGTTGTCACCTGGCCCAGAAAATATGCCGACGGAGCAAGATAACCAACCCTTTGATCCAAAATTCATAGAACAAATGAGCAAGGTATGTTTCTATAACTGTAGTAGTATCAAACAACACTTCAATATATTAGCGCCAAAAGCTAAATTATCTCAAAATAACATTTAATAACACCGGTCACGTTAAAAAAGCCGCGCAATTTCTATTTATACAATAAAACCATCCACCACATCCCATTTTATATCTTGATTATTAGTCACGTTTTTAATGCGATTTGCCAGAAACTTGACAAAAGCCAAATCAGAGGCCCATGATGTGCCTAGTATGTTTTACTGTTTTGCATCCAAGCATGTCTAAGCGCTATTGACGTATCAACATATATTTTATCCCTTTAAATTAAGGTATAATGATGATAATAGGTGTCGAAGAAATATATATTGCATGGCTTCCACGAGACATTTAAAATAACCGGACTACTAGAGGACGGCTTTAGCCATCCGAGTGAATGAAGGTTTATTTAAATCACGGGTGAAATTTTGCAATACAATCATGTTTTGTATCATGGCCTAAACCAATGAATTTGAACTACAGTGCGTGCTCGAGCATTTTGAACAACACGTCATTGGTCACGTGTCTAATGTACTGAGCGAATTTTCTAAAATAGTTAAAATATGTCGCGTTATATCGTGCACACAAGCTTTAACCAATACAAAACTGCCGTGCAAAAAACCCGATACTCATGCGGGTATTTGATACTCGCACACTTTTCAGGCAGTCATTGCATAGTTTCTGCAAGCACTGCATTTTTGGTACCCATACAAGAGTGTGTGTATCCGATATAAACTTTAAAAGTTCCTATATGAAAACGCCAGGTCCATGGTACACATATATTTTGATGGATTGACTTACTTTCCTCCTCTAGCTATTTCTAGGCTTATCCTATCCTCAAGGATAGAATTTGATGGAAATGGATGTATACATAGGCAAAAGAAAAGTGCCAGCTTTATATTTTATTGAAAATATTTTAGGAATAGGCGCATTTTCTCGATACGACGATGCAAATGCTTCATTTCCATGTATTAGTAGTCCGCTACAGAGGCGCCATAAATCGCTTTTATGGAGGAATGGGTTCATTAAGTGACTATATTTCATTTTCCCTAGTCATACGCCCAAAGTTTTGAAGGCCGGAAACCAAAGCACGACAACATTGACATCCACCAGACTGAGCGAAAACAGGTGTTAAGAGCTGAAGATGTCGCCAGCTCATACTTTAGTCAAGGTTTTGAAGGCCAGGAACCAGATCACGACTACCATGACATCCACCAGACAGAGCGAAAACAGGTGTGCAGAGCTGAAGCTTTTGCCAGCCCCGGCGTTAGTCAAACCAACATAAAGATGCCAGTAACCTCAAATGATGGGAGCGAGAATATGAACGCGCAAGGAAATGCGAATTCAGTGGTATCCGGTGAGTCAAATGATTCAGGAACACGGACTAGCTATACAAGTGACACTTCGTATTTACAAGGAGAATCTAGAAATAATGGCTTACACAGAGAAGAAATCAGTGCTGCCACACACGAACAGGCTGCCCTGGAAGAAACTGACCGTAAGGTAGGTTGCTGCAGCTGCTGAAGTCACCCTGTTGTTGATGACAAATTAGTTGTTCCCTTGAAAGCACGAACTCTCACTTCGGTCTATATCGTAATTTATCTAACCCTTTCAATGCTGAAATTCCAATTTTGAAATATGACCAGTTTTAATTGGCATCTAAGGGATGTTCCCCCTTAACTTTAAAATAATAATACAACCAGTGTATACCCCTGATCAGAGGGTACCTATAGCGCAACTCTGATCTGGGTCTACACTGTTTGCAAATAACGTGTTAACTCGTTTCACGCTCAAAAAGAGCTAATAGTGTCATTTTCCTCTGACACAGGCAAAGCTACCCATAATATTTTGAGATAATACACTTCTTATGGACATATTAATTGTCAAACAGCCCATGGGCAATATTGACCTCGTTTAACATCGAATGATGGCAGACCCGCCCACAGGGGCTAGAAACAGTGATTTATAAAAAAAATCGTATATATACTATAAATATAGACGTCTATATTTATAGTATATATACGATTTTGTTTTATAAATCATTGTTTCTAGCCCCTGTGGACCCGCCAACCTCGTATGGCTTGACCTCGTATGACATCGTAACACACCGTAACGACATTGGTTGTAATGGTTTAAATACATTTATTTCTATACTGATTGGCAGGGGTCGGTCAAGTTCTACCAACATTAGTTTAGCGCTGATTGGCACCATTAATCCCGATACAGATCTTAAACGTATTGTTACATGAGGATGAATTTCATCTAGGAATTACAATGTTTCAGACCGATCTATTTATTTCAGACTGGTGACAGTTTCAACGTGACGTTGCTAGACTTTCCCGGCATCAAGGACGATACCAAGGAAGACAGATTCGAGCCTGTGCTGGCCAACGCCCCCTCGTGTCGGGCCTTCATCTTTTTCATAGACCCAAGCGTAGCAGACGCGGTGGGCGAGAAACGGGTATGCCATTATCTCTCATCAGACTGCTATGATTGTCGGCTGCTGAAATGTTTTACTCTTGATTTTTTGACCTTGTTAGTTTCGCTTCAGATTAAGTAAACCTATTATTTGGGTGTCGAACAGCTTGGATTCGGGTCTGACGCCGAGAAACTCGGCGTCTGACCCGAATCTAAGCTATTTGAAAATATTTCCATGGTCGCGAGATTAACAGAGCTGCAGTCTACGGCAAGACAGATAGCGATATTGGGGTTTCAAAGTCGAGTTTTAATGTCAAATCTTTGCGTAAATAGTATGTTTAACAAAACAGTTTTAATCCTAACGAATCATCGAACGACGCGTGTTTACAGTAGTTTTGAACTCTATCCAAGTTCTTTCTTATTATTTTTGATATGATAACAGATCATATAATCGATTGGAAATCGTATTATTTGGGTAGCAAATTATGTCAAAACCGCACATATGTTCCAAAGAAGAGTAAAGATAAGCATTGTAACTAGAAACGACAGCTTAGAGGTTGATGGCAGTATATCCTATAATCATTTAGCTTTGAAAAGTTCGATTGTTTTATGCTCATCGTTCACCTCAAACTTGATTTATACATGTTTAATCGTTTTTGTCAACGAAAGCAATGATATAGTGTTAACGCCCTTTGCCCGGCGTCAGGGAATACTTTTATTTAGGACGGTCGATATTCAAAGCTGAGACATGCGTCGATGGCAGCCACACAGGATTTATTCGTGACGATACTCTATACAGAGAATAAACAATTATTAATATAAGATAAATCTACATGCAAACAGTAATAAACCTAAAACGTTACGCAAATAGTTTTAACACTGTTTCCTATGATCTGCGTATACACTATTTACAATAATCATATATTTTATCCTCTAGATTTACAAACTTCTTAAGTATTAACCTTTGAAAATTAATCATTTTTCGCATAAAGAGATTATTATCTTTATAGATCAACAACTGTACAATCAAATAATGTTCAATCAGGTACATGTAAATCAATCCGCCATCAAACTGTTACGACTTTTAAAACACACACACACACACGCACGCACACTCACATAAACACACACGCACGCACGCACGCACGCAAACATACCCACATTGCTTCAGCGTTCTAACAACGCTGCTTCAACGTTACATCAACGTTGAAGCAATGATCAAATTTAAATGTTAATTGCAAATCAAATGTTAATATACATTTGTATGAAAAATGAGTACATATATAAATGGTCGACAAATCATTACAATCTACAATGTATTGAAAAATGTTCTTACCGACTGTGGTTTTCTTCCATCCCTTTTTACTTTAGTTTAACTCTAGAAATGGCGTTGATCTTACAAAAAAAAGTATAACGCTTAAGACGTGACATAAGCCATAAACAAAATTACAGCAAACAGGCCGACGTTACATTAAGTCGCGCGCATTACAAGAACGTCAAGTTCTTACATATATTTTTTATCCATTCCTTTTCTTTCCAGTTGCAGTCACTCATGCAAAAAATAGAAGAAGCCTTACAAAGTGAAGAAATAGAGCTTAACCCGGATTGTTCCTTGTTTATCATCAACAAAACTGATATCCCTCCAAAAGACGAGCTGGATGACTTGAAACAAGAGATCCTCAATAAGCTAAGGGAGAAATGGCCACTCATAAACAAAGACCACGTGATCAGCTTGGAAGCTAAGACGGTGTGTTTGTTTGTTTGTGTTTGTAGGGATTTACGTCACTTCGACAGTATTTCAGTCATTGCGCGACGCGCGGCTATTTGCTAGTGGAGGAAGACCCCAGAGACCCGTCTGAGTTACACAGACGGACAACTGGGTAGAACGGTAATGAATTCAAGTACATGCGTTGATTTGTTTTAGAGTAATTCGAAATTGAAAAAAATAATCACACTGTGTTGACTGGACAGATTTGTTAGACTATGTTGCAGAAATACTTTCAATAGATCACATACATGTATAACAAGAAATGTTAATATGAGGAGAGGGTAATGGGATCATCACTTTTCTTTCGAAAGAATGAATATGTTATAAAAGAAGAAAGCATCAAGCAAGTGCAGCGACCATGTGTAAAATAAAATCAATGCCCCAGTTTTATCCAAGATTTATACATTTTTGAGAATTCGTTTCGTATCCACATTCTCAGACAGTCTTTACCACAATTATTAACTCACTTCTGGGATGACACATGACATCTGATCAGGGTATTTATGGTTTACCCCTAATCAATGTCGTTTGTATGTTGTCATCTACTTATCAAGTCAGTTATATTATGATCATACGCGTTATGTTAACGTTTCTTCTTCTTTTTTTTCTTCTTCTTCTTCTTCTTCGTTCTATTTTTCTTGGATGTTTCAACCTTTTTCCAGATGCGGTAACGAAATGCACTTCCATAATTGTTCCGCATCGCCCCAAAGTTCGGTGTGCAAGAGGATGCCAGTACCCCTAACTTCCCTTCGAATCTCCTCCAGGTGCACATAATTCTGGGGTGGGTGGGGTGGGGGTATGGAGTCTATGGATCTTCTGCACCACACTCGCTTACTGCTGAGTACACCAGGCCCAGGCCCATCCTATTCACGTGTCTGTTTAGACCGCAGTGGCATGTCCTTATGTAGGCAGACAATGGTTGTCTGTGAACACCTATTCAAAATAATATGAAGATGGTCCTGATCTGGCCTCCATTCTTTTCTCTTTATGCCGTCTTGAAACTAGGTTTCAGTAGAGTATTGACCTCTCTGTAGGAGACAGGTGAGTTGAGCTGGATCATTTTGCTTCCTTCACTGGCCAGTCTGTCCTCAAGCTCATTTCCGGGTACTCCCACATGTACATGAATCTACTGAAGCACCACGTTGCAATGCTGGGATAGGATGCAAATGTCCTCCCGGAGCTACTGTTTGATGGAGGCGTCAGCCTGTCCCGCAGAAAGAGCATGCAATGCTGACAGCGAGTCTGTAAGAAGCATCACATTGAGGCCGTGATGGCCTTTCCCAATCAGTTGACGAGTGGTGTGAATGAGGGCCTGTACTTCTGCTTTGTAATTAGAGTTCCACTCTCCTACGGGAAAATAAAGATACAAACAGGGTCTGGCGGGGAATGTACTGAAAAGTCCACTACCTGCTTTTCTGACAGCTCTCTCTGCTTATCCATCTGTACAAACATATACACAATAGTTCCGGGGATATCTCTCATGTATCATCTCCAGCGCAAGATACTTGTGCTGTACCTGGGACTGCTTTCCCTTCTTCTCAAGACCTGGTATATCCAGCCTTATAAGAGGGACACAACTCTTTGGAATCCACTCATCCGTCTCTAGAAGCTCCACACTGGAACCCATTCCTTGTCCCTCCTTTACACTGTAATTTAGGCTCTGACGCTTCAGCATATTCTTCGCCAGGTTCTGCAGCTTTGTGTTCAGTGGGTGGGATGGTCGTCTCTTGGCCTTCTCTGCTTGTTTAAGGGCTTTGCACTCTTGCCTTGACTCTAGTGGTTCTATGTCAGCGGTCTTTTCCATTTCGCTGACTGGAGGGGTCTTCATGGCACCAAGGATGACCCTGAGTCCTGCGTTCTTTACACTGTCTAGCCAGTTCTTGTTAGTCTTTAAGGCTGTGGTCCATGACGTTGAGACATACTCTGCAACTGGCCGTATGCCCCCTGTGTAGATCTGGCGCAGGATCTTTCCATTAGCTCCCCAGATTGTTCCTGTCAACTTCATGAGAGAGAGCTTCCTTTATGGTCTGCTCTCAACCCCGTCTATATGGGGTGTCCATGTGACGCGGGAGTCAAGTGTACCACCCAAGAAGGTTGGAGTTTCATACTGATGCACTGGCTGACCTCCTAGGTCAAAAGTGACTTTCTCTTTCGACGTTGACAATGAGAAGAGTGTTGCAACCGTATTCGCTCTATTTATGCTCACTTAGATGCCAAGTCAGAAACATTTCGAGTGGCTCCTTGTAACCAGTAAGTTGTTGTTGATGTACTTGACTCAGAGCACAGACAGCAAGGTTGTTTGCGTGTAGGGTGGTAGGGTGTTCAGTACACCTCTAGGCAAGGCCGTCACAAGGTCGTTGATGTACACGATATATAACACAACCCTGTGGGACACCTTCCCTTATCTTCACCTGACGACTGAGCTCCCCATCAAGCTTCACCTTCGCGGTCCACTGGAAGAGGAAGCCAGACAACGACCTGTTCACATTTCCTACCACACAAGCGCGCATCAGCTTATGCCTTCGTCAGATCAAAGAACACTGCAAGGACATTCTTCTTCTCTTGAAATAACATCCTCAATATTTTGCGTGAAGTACGCTAGCTGATCTTCCGAGCTGCGATGCTGTCGATACCCACTCTGTGCGGCTGCAAGAATGGAACTGGACTTCAGATGCCAGAGGAGCCTCTTGTTCACAATCCGCTCTAGCAGCTTCCCAATGCAGCTTATGGCTGATAGGTCTGTAGCGCCCAGGCTTGCCCTTGTCTGTTACTTTCATCAGCATGGGCCTTATGTGGGCTTCTTTCCACACGGAAGGAAACTTTCCTGAGTGCCAACTAAGCCTTTAAACTATCATCAGGGTTCTCTTTGCGTTTTACCCTATGTGTATCAGCATCTCGTAGGTGATGGCATCTGCTCCTGGTGCTTTCTTCTTATTCAGGTTCAACGTTGCTAACCTACTGAAATATGATTTACGCTTATCACGCCAATCACCATAGTGATGTCGATCACCATAGTGATGTCGTCAACGAGCTTGGACCGAGATCAAACGCCGAGAAACTCGGCGTATGATCCGGATCCAAGCTGTTTTCACCCAGGCAACATTTTCACCAAATTTCAAACGAATCGAACAAAATTAAGAGATCAAACAGACGAGATTTCAACTGATTATTATTTTTAGCGGCAGGATAAGGGTTTACATGTTTCGAGGTTTGACATAGTACAGCGGCGCTCGAATAAAACATACTAATGTACAGTCACTATTCAGCTGGGACAGTTTGTCATACATTACTTGTTTAAATTTAGATAAAACCTTTCGCGGTAAAATTTAAAACTGTCGAGTGTAACTGCTTTCGCGTCAAATATCTTAGCGAAACAAATAACAGAAATATTTGAATAAATTTTGGCCTTTTCGAAACCCTAATATTCTGACTAAATTTTGTTGCAAAATAATGAAGTCTCTGATCAGACGCCGCCTTCTAAGTCAGCGTCTGATATGGGAATGCACCAATGGTGATTTGTGTGGCATATGATTGTGAAGGGGTTAATTTATCCATGTCAGGTACTTGATGCGATGGCAAAAGGGAAGATGAGTGCCAGAGACAAGCTGTACGAATTAATTGGGAAGTTTTTGCAGTCTTCTGCACGTATAACCATGGAAGAACACTGCCTGTAAGTTGATATTACTGTCTTGTAAAATAAGCTTCAGTCTTAATTTAATAAATTCGATTAAAACAAATACATGTATATCAATCAAATACATTTGGAAATGTAAAATGCAGAGAAGTGTGTGATCGGAAAAATTAAAGTAATGCAGTAAAAATAAAGTTGATAACGTTTACTGCCTAAATAATTCTAATGGTTACATATGATTCGAGCGTAGATTTATATGTGCAAGTTAGAGGTGTTTCTACCAAAAAGTTCACATATCTTTGTGTAGACGTAATCGTTAGTGATACCATGAGGCTATTTTTCAGATGGGTTTTAAACTTCTTACAAACAGCATACGCATTCGCCACAACCGGTAAAAGGTGGGCTGGTCTTAAAGAATCTAAGAAGAAGATGAACGATAGTCTAGGGCAGACGTATACAAAGGCAGTCGATCTATATCGTAACATCTCTGACCAAGAAGAGGACGATATAAAAAGCAATGCTTTAAAGGGCCTCCAGAAAATTATATCAGAATCCGCAGAGCTTTTAAACAATACAAATTGGAGTGAAAGCGATATAGAAAGGGAAATAGAAGGAGATGATAAAGCGTGGACAGACATTTTTAGAAAAATTGACGGAATGATAGTGGACAAACTAAATGAAACGAACACAGCAAACGTTGGGAAATTGAAACTGCAGTACAACAAGGACACGGGCATCCGATTTAGAAAGCAAGAAAATGAGCTCAAAAGACTTGAAGATTCATTGCATGGCATAGTTCCAAAAACAGCCGATTATGAAGCCACACAAGGGTTTGTTTCTCTTATACTTCCAGCTGCCCTTGGTGGGGCGGTTCGAGTTGCCCCTATGGTGACACCGTTTATGTTCTTGGCTGCCCCGCTTCTTCCGGTGCCGCTATTGGTTGCCTCTGTAGCAGATGAGATCCAATTTTACAGCGACGAGACAAAACGAGAAGAATTCAATAAAGACAAAGTCGATTTTCTTAGAAAGAGAGTTAGAAATATCTGCGAAAGGACTAAAACGATTCGACAAGACTCGGAAATGTTCATTAAAATATTCGGCGAATCAAAGAGGAAAGAGTTGCTGACACGTGTCAATAATCTCTTGGAACGGATCAAATTATTACTTGAGAGCTCAGTCCAACATTTACAGCTACACAGAGAAACCTGCTGTAAGCACATAATCGAAACCATTAAGATTTATTCGAAGTACGTGATGAATCATACAATACATGCCTCTGACATTAAATGGACACATGCAGCCAATTCGGTGCGAAAGAAAATAGGAGGTGGGGGACAAGCAAACGTGTTCGAAGCAACACTAAAAGGTCAGTCCAACTTGCTAAACCTTTCAATCGTTGTTTTTAAATTATAGCCTACTTTAATACAATGCTATTTTAAAGCTTTTTTTGTATTTGATATTAGTTGTTTCATCTATCATATATTATTTTCAGGGCCAAAGATAACTTGGGTGTCAAAATGCTAAAATCCTTATCTTTTTAACCACACCTTATGGAGTGACCACTCGCTAGAATCGGCTTTTCGAGACGATTCTAACGATAGATCTTTCCATAGGGGTTGGGTTGGTGAATAAATTATAGAATAATGTCAAAAATGTTTCATCTGGAGCCCTGTATTATTTTATATTTAAATAGTGATACCCGATTTCATTTCGAAAGCTGGGGCCATATTCATAAAGCTCCTAAGGAAAATCTCAAACTTAAGGCAAAATTTCCAATGCAGATTTCTCTAT
>JAULCE010206968.1:0-11356 GCA_032359355.1 Macoma nasuta | reverse complement strand
GACGCACACACATACACTCGAAGGACATTTGGACAGCTATGTCTCGCAACCCTCACAGAGGGCTCGACAAAAATCATGTGTCACATATGCTGGTATCAAATCAGTGTTTTTTCAACATACTGTACAGGGGAAAGGTTGCTTTTTGCTTTCAAAAGAGCAAATGTTTGTGCATATACCCAAACCAGGGGGAAATTCTCAACAAAGCTTTATATTCATTTTTTTTCCTTTCAATTTACAAACATTTGACATTGGAATCACAGTTAATGCAAACAAATTTGCTTCACTATTAACAATGTTTATACTCATATTCAGAATTCATAACAAACAACTGAACTTTAACTGAACTTTAACAAAGAAATTTATCACTGTATAAGGTTTAAGACAAAAAATGCAGTGCAACATTAATACATTATGGAAGGAGTACTTTGTTTGCAGTGCCCTGTTCCAACATATTTAGGGTTCAGCAAGATGGTCGTAAGTCATTATCTATAAACACTTATGACGGTCTAGTGCTCAAATTCTTAAATGAAAAGAATGTATATCATTTAATATTTAAGAAATAATAAATAATTTACCGTTGTTGATTGTCTGATAAATCATGGTTCTGGAGTTCAGATGCGTAGTAATTAAATCACTGGGGCTTTAGCCCGAGTGATTTAAATACACGCATCTGAACGAAAAACCATGATTTATCAGACAATCAAAAACGGTATTGCATTTATTATTTCGATTCTAACATGATAAATCGGTAGTTTTAGAGTGAAAGGTCTCTAAATTAGTTTCTGTCGCGTAGTAAATGCTAACGCTATTCGGTCAAAATGACGTCCTTTGACTCATTTACATGAAAATGTGACGTCATTTGTCAAATCGTTGTTAATTGCACAATAAACACCGCTAAATGTGTTCTTTGTTTATAGTGACAAAGTCGCGTGTCATGTTAGAATATGTGTTGATAAATGACAGACATATTACAACATATAACAAGAACTGTAACTCAAGATAACACATAATGTAACTGTTTAATCCTTTCCTCAACAAGATATCTTTAGACTAATCCACACAGAAATAATCTAATGACAAGTATAAAATTCTAGGTGCACACAAAATTCATTTTGTATTGTATTGAAATCATTGTAGGAAATAGATCATTTGCTCCTTATGAGCAAATGCTTCATTTAATACAATGTTTTCAATAGCCATCAGTTACAGTGGTGCTAAAAAGTGCTTCTGTGGAGGAAAGTATGAAGTGTTCGCTGAAGTATTTCGATTTTCTAAAGTAATTGTGTAAAAAAAGGACAATGTGAGATCAAATTTACTCGAATGGGAAGCAAAAGTGGTGTTTTCAAAAGTAGTGAATCCACAATTGTGAACAAAAATTTATTCCTACAAGATCAAATTTATTATGTAGTTAAATATAACTTTTTAAAACATTGACATGTACGAAACTATATAATGGTAAAAACAACATGCCACTGTGCTTTTCAAATAATTCAGAATGTAATGTGAAACACACTACAAGAGCAATTAAAACATCATATAATTTTTGATTCATTAATGATGTTTGATACATTTAAAATGGACTCTTTTAAGTTCAATCTTCATCATACATTTTTAAATTAATTATATTGAACTCTCATAACGAACATTTCATACATGGGTGGGCAAAAAATTGTTTGTAACCAACATCTGACTTACAACCAGTTGAAAAGCATTTGTTGTTTATTCAAGTAAGACCCTCCTAACGAGTTAAAGTTACTAATGGTCCTGGTCTTTGGATGCATTACCTGTGCAATTTTAAGTACAAAAGTAGAGTCATCAGAGGCCAGTAACCTGTCATTCTCTTGATTTATATAGTACGGTATTTCAGATATTAGTAGAAAATCAATCTCCAGTTGAGACACAACGCTACTGTAGAAGGGATTTATTTTATCCAGGCCAGCAATTTGGAAATGAAAGAAATGAGACTATGCAATGCAGGGAACATACACAACTCATGGTCATAAAAATTGCACATCTTTAGTCTAGTCCATAACCTGATACATGGCTTGATAAAAGGTGTGTATCGCTAAATGCTTAAATCCATCTTTTTCAACAAACCTCTATGTTGTGACCATTCCTTAGAATTGTCTTTTAAAGAGGATCTAATGAATGGTCGCAACATAGGGGTTGGTAGAGCAATGTCAAAACTGGTCGAATAATATTCAATTGTAGTCGTGAAGATAAATACCGGTATGCATATTTACGCTTTTTGTAAACAGAGTAGATCAAAATCAGACAAAACTTATAGCTGTCTGATTAGTGTGCTCTCTTTGCTTGTTAGGGCCCCCACACATCAGTGTGGGGGCCCTATATTAATCACCCTGTCTGTCAGTCAGTCTGTCAGTCAGTCCGTTTTTTCCTTTTCTTCCATAACTTCAGTATTTCTCAATGGAATTTGATAAAACTTCCTTCATATAATGGTAAAGATCAATGAGATGAAGTGCAGTTAACATGAACCATAACTCTAATTTACCTTATTATGGAGTTATTGCCCTTTGTTACTTTTTCTTGTCCGGAGCATAACTTGTAAACTACTAGATGGAATTTGATAAAACTTCATACAATGGTGAAGGTCAATGAGAGGAAGTGCAGGGGGCCCTTCCTGAATTGGTCAGAATTCTAGTTGGATCTGTTTTGCCCAAGTCTTAACCTTTCTGCCTTTGAAAAGAATTTCCTTTTGCATAATATGATGAAAAAGATAACTTCATTTTAAAGTGTGTTGAATCTTTCACTTAAAATTAATCATACAATTATTTCATAATGTCCTTCCAAATCCACATACAGATAGAAGCCTTATGGTACATATTAATGTCACATGCCTCCCGATAAAGTGGGAAGATAACATTTACCAGGGTATAATGTATTATTGTGACATGTTATTATAAATTCACAGTAAGTGTTGTTCAGAAGGTACATATCAAGTATACTGATTCACTGCCCAATCGACAATTTTACTATCTCAAAGAAGTTTAAATCTATTTACCATCAGAGTCCAATGGTTTCCATCCTTGTTGTAGGCTCCAAGTATAGTATCGTAACGCATTAGGTTGTGCTTAACAATATAAGAATGACATACAGGAGTATTTAAAAAAAAAATCAATAAATTCTCAACTAATAAAGGTTTGGTACAATTCGGTGTAGGTTTTCTGGCACTTTATTCATTTAACCCTTTCCTCCACAAGCTATTTTTAGACTTATTTGAGCATAAAGAATATGATGAAAAATATGAAAATCTAGGCAAAAGAAAAATGTATTGAAATCATTGTAGAAAATGGAGCATTTACTTGTTGAGCAAAAGCTTCATTTCCTACAATGTTTCCAGTAGCCATCAGTTACAAAGGCGCTAAAATGGGCTTCTGTGGAGGAAAGGGTTAAAGCGTCAAGTACATACATGTGCAAAGTCATTCTTGAATCTTAGGTCTAAGAATGGGTTTGAATAATTCAAGGCCAGAACTATAACTTATCTATTTCAGAAGAAGGATGCAATTTTAATAATGACCTTATGCATGTAATCAAAGACAAACATATTTAGAAAGTAGGGCTACAGACCAATGCCTGTTTGCAGGAATATAGTTCATGGATGACTTTAGTGACAATTTCAATATAAATTGATGCTTTACAAAGAACAAAGTTCATAAAAACATATCCTTAAAGTTCTCCTAAAGAAAGGGTGTTTCTGCAAGTCAAAACACAAAATCCTTGTTTCTGAAATTAAATAATTTGTATTACCTGCCTAGCAAGACCGTGGTGGATGTCTGCATTTCCATTACAGATTGCTGTCATTGTGATGGCATTGATGTGGAGAACATTTGGATGAGCATCTACCATCAAGTGGAGAACCGCATCGATAACCTTCAATATAAGTGTAAGCTTAATTTCTTTTAACCCTTTACCTCAGACACACCCTTTTCCGCCTCTGTAGTACATGACCTTTAAATACAGTGTAGGAAATGAATCATTTGCTCATATTGAGCAATTCTCCATTTTCCACAATATTTTCAAAACCATTCAAAATTGGAATTTTGTTTGCATTAGTTATTCATCAGTTTCATCAGATGCTTTCAATGGCAGGGTTTTTTATCTGATTTTGGGGAAGGGGCCTAGCCTTTCCTGAGGGGAAAAAAATCGCGGTATTCATAAGTTTGGGGAAAAAACGGGGGAAGAATAAAACCTGAAGATCATCTATTTATACCTCTGTTTCACATTAATATATATATAAAAGGGTTTATTTGACAGATTTCAGTCATATTTAACCCTTTAGTAACTAGTAACCTTTAGTTTGAGCCAGTTAAAAACTTTTACTTTTTTTTTAACTGTTTTATTTTGCCAAGCAGAAAAAAATTCCCTAGGGGAAGAGGCCGTTATTCGGTTTCTTCTATATAGAGAGAAAAAAACCCGAATGGGGATGAGTCTAAAAATAGCATATTAGGTAAAGGTTTAATATAGAGGATGAATTTTGTTCTTGACTGAATACAGATGATGGACACAGCATAAAAGCTCACATTAGGGCTTCTCCGTCAGAAATCGGCATTTAGCAGGAAAAACAAATACAGTAAAACCTCTCTATACCGGTCACCTTAAAGGGGTATATTTTGGAGCTTTAAAGACAAATGACAGCTTAATGCAGGATAAAAGCAATGCAGAAAGCTACTGTAGGAGCTTTCTGCATTGCTTTTATCCTACATTAAGCTGCCACCCATCTAATATGCAACACTATTTACATCTTTAAGGTGACCATTATAGAGAGGCTTTACTGTATAGAAATTAAGCTTTTGATCTTACCTCATCAGATAATTCAGTCTGGGTGTCTTTGATGGACTGCCTTGTGATGTTGTATGGCCCAATCCGACCCAAAATATCATGGCTGCCAACCCCATTCCAGATTTGGTTGACAACTAGGGAAATTAATATCATTATAAACCCACAACCTAGCAATAACCGAGAACTATCACTAACTGTGATGAATACCCCTGATGGTGATAAAGTTTTATGTTTCATTGAAATTCATTCAAAATTGTAGAAATAGTGTGCACTGCTTAACTCCACAGTAAACATATACTCTATATTGTGATAACGTGAGTGAAATTCTTTTGGAATCCCATTAAAACTGTAACAGTAGTTTGCGTTACTAGAATGTAGCGGTGAAAAAACAACTGCCAGACGGTCCGACCACAGGGGTGACTCCTACCCACCAAACTTTGTGTGGTGGGGGTATAATTACAGTGTTTAGTAATGATGATTACAGAGATATATTTTTATGTTTTGGAAGCATTTGTAAAATATTTGACATGCACCAGTGTCAAATTAAGCTTGTTTGGAATTGGTGGACACTGACACGGACACTTATTCACTAGCAATTAAGACGATAACAACAGACTGGTCCTATGTTATGTAGGGCATAATCTTGAATGATAATATTATAAGCAAATATTTTCTATTGCAAATATATGGATGTGTTTAACTTTTTTTGAAAAACAGCAATATGTTAAATTATTATCATAGCAGACAATATATTGACAAAAATATCTTACTTTCCTCTTTCTCTGTGGACCAGATACAACTAACATTGGACGGGAAAGTGATTGGTCTATCTGCAAATATAAATTTAAATAAGCATGGATTGGCTCATTTCATCTGGCTGTAGCAGTAAATAAATAGATGCTATGAAAATGACATATTTTCAAAACTCTTGAACACATTATTGAAAAATTAGTGTAACCCTTAACTGCATAGATATGTCTTGTAACACCTCGATAGCATATGACTATTGAAAACATCGTTAAGAGCAAATTATCCATTTTCCACTTTTTTTCTTAAAATTTATTCTAAATTTGAAGTTTCCTTTCTTGTATCTATATTCTTCCTTTTCACAGGATGCTTTTATTGTGGATGTGCCTTAATTAGCATATGAATTAAAGGGTTAAACAAGCCTGAAAACATTGGTTGGATCTACAATGCAGACAAACCACTGGAACGCTTGACATATTCTATTAGCTGTAGTTTTTCATTATGCAATGCTGCATAACTGCAAACATATCATACAGTGAAATCATTCAGTTCAAGCAAAAACTATTAACGCGACACCTTGCTGGAAAAAAAATCTCTATTCTTTTACAGAACAACTACAATAAAACATGCCATTATGGCAATATTGATACCAGAAACACCCTGTGCCAATATGCTGTCTGAAGCTTATGTGACTTACCCAACTGTTGTGCTGGGGCTGCAGCTGATGGAGATGGAGCAGTTGAAGGTGCAGTCAAAGTACTATCAGGTAAGCTATTGGAAATGTTGCTAAGAGGTGCCGGAACAGAAGGAACACCTGCAATCAACACAACACCAATATTCTAAATGAAACACTATTTGATAATTATCCCCACTTTGTAAAGTAGTCGCATATGTTGGTTGGTTGGACGGGAGATTTATTTTCGTTTCCAATCAATATATGCAATACTAACTTGCACATGTGTTCACCAAGACCAAATGTGTAGCGTATAAGACCCTTGTCTTTATGACAAACTGGTGGCCTATAGGGTTGCTCTTGTCCGTCGGTACGCACGTACGTCAGTACGTACGTCACAAAGATTTTGTATGATCTAATTCTTGAAAAGTATTTGTCCAATCCTCATTAAACTTTACACATATTTTTGTGACCATAATATCTTGATCAAGTTTGATAGCCATGTAAATCGCTTTCGTCATTTCAGAGTAACGACCCTTTATTTGCAAAAATGGTTTGAAAAATATCTTGTCCGGGCCCTTTCCTGAAATGTAGTTTTCCAATCCTCACCAAACTTTACACACATGTTTGTGACCATTATATCTTGATCATGTTTGATAACCATGTAAATTGCTCAGTTATTTAGGAGTTGCGGCCCTTTATTTGCAAAAAATACATGAACAAAATCTATTGTCAGGCTCTTTCTGGAAAAGTATTTGTCCAACCCTCACCAAACTTTGTTTTGAATAATGATTATGGCTCTGTCTTTCTGTGTCAAAACATCTGAAGTGGGGGCATCAATGTCCATGGACACATTTCTAGTCTCACTGAATTTTGCATGCATGTTCACTAAGACAAGGCCATGATTTTGTTTTAACTTGCCAGGAAACCTTGCACACTTGCAATATTGACCCTTTTTCTTGAAAAAGTTGTAGTGTTGGGGTACCTTTCGTAATAGTCTAGTTTAACAATAGCTGTCAGAGAACAAGAGCTGTCAGAGGATAGAACACTGGACTACTCTATAAGATATTTGCAAGTGAAAAGCCTATCACTATATGAAAATGGATAAAGTATTGCGGCAGCAATTTCACTATATTATTTCAATTTTTTTGAACACTTATCATATTATATATATGAAATATATATTATGAAATAGCAATTCTTTTGGTATCAAAAGTTGGTTTGTAATTCTGACCAATAGGCAGGCCTTATATAAAATTGTGTACATGTATGTCATTGATGAATTACAGGAAGCCAAATTTCAATCCCGTAATTGTTGGCACTGAAATTTCTTCTCAGTAGGTACCTAATGATCACATTCAGACAAATTTAAATACAAACCTTCTTCATCAGCAATTGGATCCTCTTGAAATGTCGAATCCAGTGGCTGAATTCGTGGGCATCCTGCTACAGGTACCGGTACCTCTTTTCCAGTCACTATACAAACGAAGAAAATATTTTGACAATTATTGGTTGTTATACTGTGTGATGCCTAGCTAATTGCTAGTTTAGGAAGACCAGTGTTCAACTAGGTTCAACCATTGACCTAATGCAAGCCAGCCGGAATAGGTCCTCGCATATGCTCAGTGTTGACCCTTTCAGTGAGGGACACGAGTATACTCTCTTGTTGCAAACACTGTAGACCCGGATCAGAGGGCTCTTGTATGAGTCCTTTGATCAGGGTCTGCACTGTTTTCTTAAAAAAATTATTTGATGTGTTCTCCAGAAAATATTTTAGATTATAATATAAGTCTATGGTTTGTTTCTTATAATAAGTATTCATGGTGGGCAGTCTTATATAAATATTCAGTGTTGAAGGGATAAAGGACTTTAAACTAAAAAAACGTTCAACATTTTTAAATGAAACTTAGTACACATGTTCCTAGGAACAATACCCATATCCTTACTAAGTTACATAACTCTGGCTTAAATAATAATTAAGTTTTGCCCCTTTTAAGCTGGCCTATTCGAAGAAATAGGGGAGCTTATGTACTCGACCCCGCGTCCGCTTTGGCATTGCCAGCATGGTAAAACCTTTGCGTGCAAGGCCTTTTCTCAGACGCTGTGTATGCTGTTGCTTTGAAACTTCACACACTTATTCAGGGTCATTAGATGACCTTGTATGTCAAGTCCCATAACTCTGGAATGGATTTTGACTGAATTTTGCCCCTTTTTGGTCAAACCTTTGCGTGCAAGGCCTTTTCTCAGGCACTGTGTATGCTGTTGCAATAGGTGATATTGTGTGACTTTATCTAATGTTATAACTGTTCTTAAGTAGGCCCCGATATGCGATGGCCCTGATAGGCGAGCTATATTGTCCTCTGACATCTCTTGTTGGACTTAGAAAATCGTCACAAAACGAAAATAATGCAGAAAGCTCTTTTGAGAGCTTTCTGCATTACTTTCATTCTGCATTAAGTGACCACCTGTCTATAAAGACCACACATGCCTCGTTTTTGAAAGGCCGTTTAACACAGGTTCTCTATTCTACCTTCAAATACTCACCACATTTTCTTTTCTTTCGACAGCCTCGCCCATACTTTTTCCTGGCCTTGAGACTACCGTGATTGCGAGTCTTTTTTCGTCGACCTAGTCGTGGTGGTCTTCTAAGAAGTCCAGATTCCTGTGGAATTAAAGATTTCACTCTGGCATGCAGCAGCATCAGGTCCTGGAAAATCACCTCATAGTCCGATGTCTTATGGACAAGATGAAGCATACCATTGAGTGATGATGATAACATCTTGCATCTTGTGCCTAAACCTACAGGTGTTGTTGTACATGTTTTGGGAATAGGTCTGTTGGGGGTTGGTGAAGTTCCCAACTCAAGAACACTCTCATCTGCAGTAATAGAGGCAACATGGCAGACACCTCTATCAATATTCAAGAGTGGCGAGTTTCTGAAATGGTCACTGAGAACTTCCCATCCACTATCTGGTATTTTAATCAAGATGCAAAGCATGTGCTTGCATGGCAGGTGGTTTGTTTGCCAATCTGGACACGAACATCGTGGCAAACTACAGCTCAGGTCCAGTGAATAATTGACTGGTTTGTCTTCACTTCTAACAGTAAACTTCTTCTCTTGAAGAACAGTTATGTTGGAGGCCGATATTGCGATGGCAGATGGAAGTCTTTTGGAGCAATGGTCCAGGAAGATTCTTGGACGTTCATGTAGAAATACTGGCAATTCTGTCGAGTAAACTCGACTTGAGCCAAGACATTTCACATTGGCTTCCCTATACCTGCAATTATATGTTTATTCTTTATACAAATAAAATGCAATAATTACTATTAAGCCTTTAGCCACCCTGGTGAATTACTGACATCATCCTAAAATCAAAAGCACTGATTTGACCATATACTATTTTGTTCCAAATAATTGGTGGGGCAAAATGTGCAGACCCTGTTCAGACTGCTCTACCAATAGCAGCCTGATCAGGGTCTGCAACATTTGCTCATGCACTGTTGGCTGAAGACTTATGAATAACTATTGTAACTACATGTACATGAATTTAATTGTAAACATATTTGATATACAGTAAAACACCTCTAATACGACCACTTAAATTAGCACTTATAGACAACCTTAGAGACAGGTTGTAGCTTAATGCAGGTCAAAAGTAATGCAGAAAGCTTTCTCTATTATTTTTTATTTGCATTAAGCTACCACCTGTCTTTAAGGACTTCCATGCTTTTTCATCGAGTGGCCGTAATAGAGGTGTTTTACTGTAACGTTATTCAACCGTCAAGTTAGATGAAGTTATTGTTCACTTTCGCATTGTCATGCTGTAAATGATTTGTGTTGCAACAATGAACTGTATATGTTCAAGTCTAAGATATAAACTATTATGTGTATTTCAAATACTAGTAGCACTTCATGCTGCCTAACTTACATGAAATTGAACTGTAGGAACTTCAACTAAAACTAGATGGGTTGTTTTCGAGCAAAAAGTATCAAAATGCAATAACTCGGTAATGAGGTAAACTAAGAGTTATGGTTCCTGTACACTGCACTTCCTCTCATTGAGCTTAACCATTGTATGAAGTTGTATCAAATTCCATCCAGTAGTTATCATGATATGCTCCAAACAAGAAAAAGTATCAAATGGCAATAAATATTCAAGCATTCTTTAAAGTGTTAATGTAATAACAGTAAGGATCGTAAGGTGTGGTTGGAGACTGGCGTTCGGAGTTTCAAGCCTAACATAATAGTTTGGGCAAGATTTTTGGGACAGCAGTTTCTAAAACCTCAGATAAAACTTGGCCCAAAACACACAAATTCTCAAAACTATATATAACACATATGTTATCTACAAAAATGATCGCTGCAATCTTTCGTTTTGGGTTATTATTAAAAGACGGATGCCGCATTCTTTAAAAATATAAACATCATTGAGAAGTCCGATGACCTCACACATAAGAATGTTTTTGTGCTGTCATGCGAGAGTAAAATTCAGTCATATCGAACACAATTATGTATTATGTTTTACTCGTTAATATACATATGAGTTTATAAAAGTTTTCATATGCAGACCTTTGTGCAAGCTAAACTAACAGACATTAAAGGTGTTTGTGGTAGTGTAATATCGGTGTACGAGTATTTTACAATGTTTACATTGTTTTTAATAGTTTGTATAAATATTTGGTGCTTGGTACATGTTTAATTTAATGTCCCCCTTTACAAAAAGAGACAAGTATTTATCAAATTCCTAACCATTGTTGCATTTCTTGTCCTATCAAGTGTGCTGTACTGAAAATCAAATTCCATACAACAGCTTTCATGATATGGTCCAGACTAGACATGTTTTAGTTTAAGTATTAATTAGTTTAGATTTGACCATGCATTTAAAGCTACACTTAAAATCACTTATGGTTATGCTTTTATCATTTGTATTCAAAACGCACATAGCTAGAATATTAGAGAAACATCTGATACTATTACTGGGTTTGGATACAAATATTATATAATTACAGTTTTGCTATATATGTTTGATGAATTTTTTGTGTTGTTTGTTTTGTATTGTACGTCGCTGCGACAGTATTCGGTTATTTCATGACGCCGGCGAATTACTAGCGCTACTTAGAGGAATGCCACATAAC
>JAULCE010206857.1:0-11357 GCA_032359355.1 Macoma nasuta | reverse complement strand
ACATTTGACCTGCATTAAGCTACCACCTGTCTCTAAGGATGTCAATATGAGCGTATTTAAGTGGTCGTAATAGAGGGATTTTACTGTATATATTCATGAAATAAAATAGTAACTGACGGGTAGATGTTTTATTTCCATTACCAGGCAAGAACACGTATGAGGAGGCCGCTGCTTATATTCAGGCACAGTTTGAGGCGAAGAACAAAAGTTCAACGAAAGAAATCTACTGCCACCAGACCTGTGCGACCGATACCAACAATATTCAATTTGTGTTTGATGCCGTCACTGACGTAATCATAGCTAACAATCTACGCGGATGCGGTTTATACTAGATTGCCTCGATTTATACCCCTCCCGTTGATGGTGGGGTCACGGCCGGGTGGAAGAAGATTGAGTGTGGAAGACTGGATGAGCTTAATTGTGCGCTGTCATCTATACCTTATTGTACGTAAATAAAACAAAAAACAAGGGGTTGATTGATCTGAATCATAATTGTGGTTGACCCCGACTTAAAAACATGTCGGCATTTGGACCTTTACATTGATTGGTGGAAATAAACTTTCAACTTTGACGTTGCCGTGGAGACAACCAATGGCGGTTGAGAACTATGATGACGTAATCAGAGCAGGTGGTTGCACTACACACTGTTATGGCCTTGTTGCGGTTTGAATGAGTCGGTCCATTTTACTGATGGATTTATTTAAAGAGCCCTTGTAAGGGTTTTTGCGAGTGAGTTCCGTGGTGTCATTTTTATATCGGTGTAATGATGCTTTCTGTGACTACATATTTATTTGTGATGTTCGACCAAGTTTAGTAGCACGCCCGTCGAGTTTTTGATTAATCTATACACGGGCATTCGCTGTTCGGCTACTATAGCTAAATCGTGAGAATCGCTGATTGGTGAAGACTTCTCTAGAATTCTAGATAGTTGTCGCATTGTTCTGTCTAAATCACGTGGATTTGCTCCACCGAACCGGACGTCGCTGGTACGCAGTGCCAGCAAGCGCACGATGTCAATTCAACGTCGTTAAAACAACGCCAAGACGACGTTGACTTGACATTGAAACAATGTCGAAACGGCGTTGAATTGACATCATGTGATTGAAACAATGTCGCCTCTACACGTACCGAATGGTAGTTCTTATGGAAATACTAGGAAACCAATAACAATAGATCATTAAAAATACGACAAGTATCTAGAACTCTATTCTCACTGTCTCAACATGTTGTTTGTTTACTTTTTGATTATCGAAATTATCAACATCGGACTCATCTGAGCTCTTATTTACCAACGCATTCTCAGACTCAAGACTCAAGAATGACTGGAAGTCATTCTTGAGTCTTGTGTCTGAGAATGCGTTGGTGAATTCAAGGCCTGCTGTGTCTTTCCTGCGTAAATGGTTTTTAGGGTGTTTATAATATTGTAAATCCGTTCTTATAAGTACATTTTAAAGATTATATGATTGACCCGGCGTCATGTGTGTACATCGTATTCGGGCGTTGCGAACAATGTAGACAAAAGACCAGCTTTTGAACCAGCGGCGTCTGGTCAAGACGGATACTTATTGAAGAGGGTTGTGGATTAAATTCATTTCTTACTGAGTGACAGACGTCGAGTGAAAGACATCGTAAATCCTGATCAGACGCCACTTTGACAAAAAAAACGAGGTTATCCTAGGTCTACTCTGATTGCAAAGTTCGAAGGCCTGTGAGGATATTCACGGCTCCTATGGCTTCGTTGAATGTTTTGAAATTTAAGCCGGAAAAGTTTTCGACAACACCTGAAACGGCCATGAATTCAATTTTGTTTTCTCACAAAGCAAGTACTACGTCAAAACCATAGTACCATACACTGTAAGACTCGTTAAATAAATGCAAGTTCCATTTTGCCAAAATGGTTCTTCCTTGTTTGATCGAGACGATATCCCTAATAAAGTCTAAAGTAACATCCGTTCTTGAAATCATCGACCAATTCTCAGACTCGAGACTCGAGCATGGTTCCCTGCTTCTACCATTATGGTAGAAGCTGGGAGCAAATCGTGAGGTACGAGTCTGTAAATAGGTTTGTGAAATCAGATTCGGAGATAAATTCCTGAGCCCAAGTCAAGTTTTGAAATAATGATATAAAACGGTTTGTCTAGCAAATTATTTTGACCCTAATCTTATCTGGGTCTCGATGGTTTGCACATAAACATTAACTGCAAACGTTGTCTGTAATCATATATTGCGAAAACAATAACCCCTCTAATGCGGTCACTCAATGAAGAAGCACGGGTGTTCATAAAGACAGGTGGTAGCTCAGTGAAGATCAACAGAAATGCAGAAAGCTCCTTTGGGAGCTTTCTGCATTACTGTCGACCTGCATTAAGCTACCACCTGTCTCTTAGGCTGCCAATACGGGCTATTTTAAGTGGTCGCATTAGAGGGTGTTTACTGTATTACTGGTTGCCGTTGCTGGCATAGGGAGGGTGCAGTATTTTAGGCGCCAATATTTGATTGTCGTCTACATGATGTCTCCCTCGGAAATAGACCAACAGCGATGTTCTAGTCGTCTTGATAGCCATGAAGCGGCTAGTCTGATATTCAATCGTTTGAACTGGAGATAGTTGGTGTTATTGACTGATATAGTTAACAGTCGGCCTCGAAAAGGTGCGTTTTGTTGGACACCTTGACCTTTTTGCCGCCAATTTTAAATTTGCGCCTGCAAAATATTGAAAATCAAACAAGACAAAAACGGTTTTACGGAAATTAGAAAGCTGTTCGTATTCCCATGCCTCTTACAATGGGCTTAGTTGCGTGCCAAACAGTGAAGTTCCTGGTTAAACCCCGGCATTCAAGGCCCGTGTCTGACCTTGGATTTCACTGTCTGCGGTGGCGATGGAATCCGTCTATGACGATGAAAGGGTTATAATGGATGAAATCCAAACAGTTGTTGTGAGAGCTGAACTTTGTATTTTCAAACATTTTTTTTTTCAAAATGATAATTTTGAATCAACATGTTTCATGTTAAATATATTATACTATATATATAAGAATCTTGTGACGTAATTTCCGGCTACATTTAACCTTTAACCTGTTGATATGTAATGACCGGAAGTTGCAAAATGTAGTCTACTCGTGACATGTTTTCTGTATAATTGTCTACATTTCATAAGGAAATGAAAATGGAATATGAGGTAACACACTTCTCTGTAGGCGATGTTATCAGCAGGTTAAGGGTTGATATGTTTACAACATGCAAAAAGCAGGAAACAAACAAGATATGCTTATTGTGCGTTAGTGTACACGTGTTTTAGATGTTTTTTGAACAAGGGATTTATAATACGTTTTAGTTTGGGACAAGTGTGGGTGATACATCTAGCTGTATGAATGAAGCATGACCTCGGACCTGCGTGTGTTTTCCTAGACAAACACACACACACAACACAAACTCAGCGCCACACATCCTCTCTCAGACCCACACACACTGGTACACAACAACAGGATCATATAACCGATACTTAAATTGTAGTATGCAATTCGATGACTTGGTGCATAACTATTGTAACTCCTTCACATTTGTGAAAGAGTTACAATAGTTTTGCAGCAAGTCATCGGTATGTTCAGCATAGTACTATTTTAACAGCAAACTATATTGATGTGTCTGTTCTGCATTGAATTATTAGATAAACATGCTGACAACACCTCTCTAATATGGTCTATATACTTGCATCAGTGTCGGTTCTTCGTCAGAAGTATGCTTCTAAACCAACCATGTATTGTATCCGGCTTTTCAATGCGATCTTGAGATTCGTATGATAAGTACTGTAAAAAGAAGCTCAGTTATGTCAGCTTTCGCGATATTACACTAAGTATAAGAAGCTCGTTTTGTCAATATTTTAAGTAGGTTCATTCTGGTTTCTACTGTTTCATACTCAAACTGTAGATCCCCACTCAATATGCAATCAAATTGCTGCTCCGAAATGATACCATATGAGATGCACACACATTATAACTCTTAGTATTACAATCCTATTAACATCGTTCGCGCCATTTTAGCCTTTTAAATGGGGTTTAGTGATTGGTTGGTATTTTTAGCTGTGTAAATGTGCACGTTCTGTGTACAAGCTACATTGCTTCGGTACATTCGCGGTGTTTTTCCGAGCTGTTCGCGAGAATCACTCGGGGAAAAACAAAACGTGAATGCAGCGAAGCTAAATATAGCTTGTACACCGACCTTGTACAAGTTTCGAACATCACGCAGTATCAACAAAGTAACTTATGAGGGTATTTTTTCTAATATGCTGCATTGCTGCCAGACAAACAGCGATAGATAGATAATGGTTGATATTGAGTAGATTGTCAAATGTGTACGTAGTCATTGATCATTATACTCTTTAACGTCTAACCCCATTCACTGCTTTACCTCGAGCCATAGTGTCATATGCGAACAGCTTAGATCCGCATGAGACGCCGAGTTACTCGGCGTCTCCTCCGGATCCAAGCAGTTTGATACCCGGTCAATATTTTTGCCAAAATATATGTTAATCTGTGAAGTTTGAAAATGAAGTAGACGAAATATTGTGCATGCTCAGAATTGCTTCCGTCAGTGAAAGGGGTTAAAACGTGTTCAGGTTGTAGATAAAGCTATTTCCCCATTCACAAGGGTCTGCCATTGTGGTTTAAGAAAACTAAGCGTGGGAACATTTTCACTAGAGTTCTTCCAAAATGAATTGGGTGTTCCATGGGATGAGAACTCTTATTGACGATTCATTGTGTAGACCCAATTTAAACACCGGGGATGATGGTCTCGAATGGTTTTTTTTAGATCATATCCGCAGTAATGCGACTTTTAAAACTTAAAATGATTAAACCTGCTTCTCGAGCTGAGATCTCGCTCAATCAACAAAAGTTCAACTTTGGATTTCTCATTCAGTTGTATTGCCACTGCACGTACATTTTGAGTGTTTCACTGTGAAGGCAATAGACTTGAGAAGAAATGTTTAGATTGAGCAAATTTTAAGCTCGAAAAGTTTAATGAAAGTGGCGCCAGAGGCTGACTTGGGTCTACAGCTAATCGGTAAGACCCCTTTTAAATGAGAAACAGTCATTTTTTTTATCACTTTTCTAGAACTATTTATCAGTACATGTATATCGATGGCTTGGTGCAAAACTAATGTAATTCTGAAGGAGTTACAATAGTTTTGCGCCAAGCCATCGATATCCAAATGCAAAGTTGATGATAGGCGGGGAAACGACCCAGCTATTGTTTTATGTACGATTTTGTAGAGACAGCCCGAGTCTATTGGGAGCTGCGATCTCCCATCCTAGGTTTGATACCCTTGCTGGCCAGTGGCTAGTTTTTTCTTCTTTGAATATGTGTATTATATGCTCAAGTCGGGCGTAGATTAGTGCAATGCTTTATTTACTTTATTTATTTTCAAGTCTTTTGGACAAATACGTTATATATTTATGTATTTCTTTTCCAGATTTATACATACACCCTTTACAAGATACTATAGCCTGCTCATTTCTGAATTATCAGTCAAATTACCATGCTCTTAATGACTTCAGAAGAGGTAGCATTTTAATAAATGGCGGTTTTGGTTATAGCTCTAATCCAATGTTTTGCTTTCTTGTGTAGTATGATTGATTAATGTATCAGACCTGACCCACATTCTTCTCTCATATTATCACTGCCTGTAAGTTCTTCAAAAGAATGTTTGCTGCTATACAAGCAACTACATGTATTTCCAGCTTACCTTTCACCAGAATCCTCGTCATTTGACACTTCCATAACCTAGGACTGTGGTCGGTAGGGATACTGGCACGGTAATTTCCGGTTATTGGGTTCGGTATAGTTCGCGGACTTGTAGGTCATTTCGGTGAAATGGTAGACAAGCCCGCGAACAATAGTTACCTTATACGATAATGGGCGTAAATCGTTTGAAATGCGAAAGTACGGGACATTCGATGTTTTCTTCTCATTCATTATCTTAAGCATAAATACAGAGCAACAAAATCCAGGGTGTATCATCTGAAACCTCCACCGAACCATTTCTTACGACATCTCATTAGGCTCACCTCGAAGAGATAATTTTAGTAGGATTTTATGAGGTAGGATTTTGCCGAGAACAGTGTCTGAAACTTTACAGATAATAAGGCTTTAACCTACGTAATTTGTATATTTTCACGGAAATGGTCCTGTCCATTTCGTTATGAAGTGAGAGTTAAACATACATTAGTCCATGCGGTAAAACGTATTTGACATACTCTTAAAAGCTCATGTATCCAGAGACTCGCATACTCCAGGCAGCGCATCCTCAGACTTAAATCTAAAAAAAATTATCTAACCTATAAAGTTCTGGAGCGAAACGCAAGGGCCGCCTTTGTCGAAGCGCAGCCGCTAAACTATGTTTTAAATTTGGAAAGGACGCTTTCAAGTCTCTTTCTAGCCACGTGACTCTTCATCGAGCTAGACGCAAAAACTAGATTCCATGGACAAAAGGCGTGCGTGTGAATGTTTGTATTTATATTATGTATGGTCAATTTGGTACAAGTAGATATACATATATGTGTTTTAATTCATTCTTTAATAAATGGTCAGTATGAATATTCAGTAATTGTTTTCTTGTGAAAGAAAACATTGTGGAAGTCGGTAGCTTTATGAGACGATCTGCGAGAACCCGAATGTTGTGACTGTACAGAACAAGCGTAGACCTACGTCATTTCCGTTTACGTTGTGAAATGAGCAGGGACTATTTTATTCGATATTCTTGCGTCTGGTGAAGTTCAAACGTCCGGGTTTCCGTGACCGTCGCATTAAACGCGTAAATGACCATAAAATATTTTGTGTGTTTTCTGTATGATCAAATGCATCGGACTTTCATGCCAAGAATTGTCAATATGTACATGTTTACACTCTGGTATTATTATTTTTTCCAAGCTAAGTATACATGGTATTAGATGGCGCTTTAACTTCTTTGCAGGAATTTTGTAAAATGCTTCTTGTTACACGAATCTACGTTTAACTCTTTGCACGTGACACGCGCATACTAACACGAATGCATTCAGTTTTGATCCAGATCGGACCTTGATATGTATCGGGGTCAGATTGGCCCCTAACTGTCTGTAAAAACGTAATTTTATCACAGACTTAAAAAGGCTAAAGCGGAAGGTATTCTCGATCCTTCGATCACTCAGGACCCGTTTTCGTGACCGTTAATTTCTTGAACAAACAGTTTTGATCCCCAGATCAGGCCCCACGGAACGTGGGGCCTGATCTAGGATCCAAACTGTTTGGCATTCTGCATGAATCTCCATTTCTGCGATAATCTGAACGAGAGCATTACTACAAGTATTTTTGTATTTTACATTTTATTTGAGATGACAATTTAGTATACAAGAAAAACTCAGCATGTGTACTCTCTGAGCTCTGGAATTTGGGGAGTGTTCATTTAACCCTTTACCTCATAGATTGGACTTTTGACACCTGGGCCGGTTTCACAAAGCTTCTTAGGAAATTCTTAAACTTAAGTGAAAAGTTCAAATGCAGATTTCTCTTTATTTACAACAAATACTTCAATGAAATTGTGCATGCTTGTGAAAAACTATGTTGTTTACAAGCATGCAAAGTTTCATTGAAATACAATTGAAAATAAATTGGAAATCTGCTTTTGAAATTTTCAATTAAGTTTAAGATTTTCCTAATACCGGCCCCTGGAGCAGATAAGATTTGAAAATTTTGTCGTACATGGAGCATTTGCTCATAATAAACAAATGATCGATTCCCAAAATGTATTCAATTTTATTCAAAAACGTTTTTAAAGCAGATATGTTTTGAAAACTTGGTGGAACATGGGGAAATTTTAATGATCAATTCCTACAATCATCAGATTTCAATAGTATTTGAAATATTTATCGTTCCTTCTTTAACATCTTCTTCCTTTTCGTCAAAGGTTTTCCCTTAATGATTCTTAGGATAGTATATAAGGTTATGGTTTAAATCTTCAAGTATCACAAAGTTGCAATGAGGAAGAGATGAACTTGAGATAGATCAATATATAGGACTATAGTATAGATCACCTATGTACATGTATACAGGACGTAAGCTCCCACTTTATAATTAACCCTTACAGTGCTGAGCTCTCAAATGAATCCTTCCATTTTTGAACAAATGACCAATTCATTTTTATTCATGAGGGGTTTTTCACTCAGAAAATTAAATGAAATACAGTTTGTCAAACAGTGTAGACCCTGATCAGAGGGATCTTTCATGAGCCCTTTAATCTGGGTCTACAATGTTTGCTAAGGTCTTAATATATTTGGTTCCTGAACTGTAAGGGTTAACCCCTTTCAACGCTGAATATAAGATTCCCCCCTCTATAAAAATGAATTATCAAAATCATAACTGGCTGATAGATAGGTATAAAATGCTTTGCCTAGAATGAATGAGACTTAAGCCAGACAGATTATATATGCAAGTAATGCAGACCCTGATCAGAGGGCTCCTTCAGAAGTTCTCTGATCAGGATCAATATTGTTTGCAAACAAACAAATAAACTCACATGAAGACATAGGCTAGACATATTTTATATGTAAACTGTGCAGACCCTGATCAGAGGGCTGCTACAGATGCTCTCTTATCTTGGTCTACACCATTTGCAATTGATGAATTTACTCTTTGCCTGCACTGAAAAGATTTAATATGTAATACAATACCAAATGCAATACAAAGCTTTGCCAAAAACAATGCTGAATAACAAATTAAAAGTGCTTCTCATAAGTCATGTAGTAAATTGGCAATTTTATTTCTTTCTCTAAATTTTGTTTTTGTCATGTATGTAAACCTTTGTTGATTGTAACATGGATATATTTATTTTCTTTTTAACCCTTTACATGTACCTAATTCAGACACATTTTGATGCATCTAGTGACCTACAGCAGTGGACTATCCAAAACATGACAGAAAATGAAGCATTCGATCCTTAGGAGCAAATGCTGCACTTTTTCCTTGTTTTAAATATTTTTTCAAGATAAGCAATATTTATCCCAGAAATTATTTTTGTTTCAGCTAAATATAGCACATGAGGTAATGGTCTCTGTATAGCATATCGAGGGTTTGGTGCAAAACACAAATGTGAAGGAGTTACAATAGTTTTGCACCAAGCCATTGATAAGAGGTTATCTTAAATTGTTCAGATTGGTGCATTTTCAAATAGCATCTCAACATATGTGTCTTAGTACTGCTGGTTCAGAATTCTGATTATGTTATTACTGAAGCTTACCATCTTTTGTATGCATTTCAGGATCAGTATGACTGTGTGGGGAAACATACAGATAAAGGCATTGACTTCCTAGAAAAATATGCAAGCTTCCTGAAGAAGAGATGTGAAATAGAAACCGGTTATGCCAGTGAACTCAAGTAAGTATTTAACCCCTTTCAGCGTGGGAAAGAAGTTTAAATGTCCTTCACAAACACTAGACACAGGAGGCTACAATGTTTGTCATATTATGATATTAAGGGGAGAACATCCCCAAGATATCAATATTAGCTAGTCATATTTCAAAATTGGAACAGTCCATTTGAAAATTCAGCATTTAAACGATTTAACTTCAATTGCAAACAGGGTAGACTCAGATCAGAGGGCTCCACGAGGAGCCCTCTGATCAGGGGTCTACACTGTTTTGTCATATTTTGATATTATTAACATCCCCAAGATGTCATTATAAACTAGTCTTACTTCAAAATTGGAACACTCCACTTGAAAATTCAGCATTAACCCTTTCAGAGCTGGAAACGAGTTTATACATTCTTGGCAAACAGTGTAGACCAAGATAAGAGGGCTCCATGAGAAGCCCTCTAATCATGGTTCTACACTGTTTGTCATATTTTAATACTAAGGGGAGAACATCCCCAAGATGTCAATATTAAGCTAGTCAAATTTCAAAATTTAGCATTGACCCTTTCAGCATGGAAACAAGTTTTTACGTCCTTGGCAAACAGTGTAAACCCAAATCAGAGGGCTCCTGAAAGAGCCTTCTGATCAGGAGGCTTCACTGTTTGTCATATCTTGATATTAAGGGAATATCCCAAGATGTCAATATAAACTAGTCAAATTTCAAAATTGGAACACTCCATTTGAAAATTCTGCATTTACACTTTCAGAGTTCGAAACGAGTTTAAACATTCTTGGCAAACAGTGAAGACCAAGATCAGAGGGCTCCTCGAGGAGCTCTCCGATCATGGGTCTACACTGTTTGTCATATTTTAATATTAACAGAGGAACATCCCTAAGATGTCAATATAAACTAGTCACATTTCAAAATTGGAATAGTCCATTTGAAAATTCAGGTTAAGTCGTAACACTGAACATTCATATGAGAATCTCAACTATGATGAATAAAGGCATTGGAAGAAATCACATGGCACTAGAAAGCTCCTATAGAAAAACTGAGCATCATACAACTCCAGTTAGAAGTTGTCTGATCTGGGTCAAAGCTGTCTGATCTGGGTCTGAACTGTTTGAAAGAAACATCAACAAACCTGATCCAAAGGGACATGATGATGATGATGATGATGATGATGATGATGATGATGATATATTCTGAAAGAGATGATTGGCAGAATTATTATGACAATAATTGCTAGGGACAGTTTTTCAGATGAAAATTACTCCCAAGAGAGAATTCCTGAAAGTCTTACCACTCTCATAATTAGGCTGTGCTGCTTCCAATTTAAATCATGTTCAGCGCTATGCATTACGTAGTAAATGGCTGCCAGGGGAGGCTGGGGCCAGATATAGCACTTTGCTCCATAAGCTCGCCTCATCTGTTTATTTGTGGTGTGCAACATTGTATACTGTAAAACCTCCCTAAACTGGACACTCTCTAATTTCTCTCTAACCCGAAAATATGACTAAAATGTGTTGTTTTTTAACACAGGTTACAGCTTAATGCAGGCAGAAAGAAATGCAGAAAGCTCCTACAGGAGCTTTCTGCATTACTTTCAGCTGGCATTAAGCAGTCACCTGCATTAAGCAGTCACCTGCATATATATGATTGATTTATATGCCTATATATCGCATGCGTAAATGATACATTTGTGACAAAAAAATCTATATCTCCTCACCAAACCCTATGGAGTGACCACTCATTTGACTTTTCAAGACGACTCTAATGAGAGGTCACTCAATAGGGTTTGGCAATGACATAAGGATATTAGCATTTTAAATACGCACATTGTCTGGGGTCCTGTATACATTACTTTTCCCACAATGTTTTCATACATCCTCTTTTAACCCTTTGCCTGCCATTCACAACTGGGGTTCTTTTTCAAACAGCTTAGATCCGGATCAAACGCCGAGTAACTCGGCGTC
>JAULCE010206746.1:0-11357 GCA_032359355.1 Macoma nasuta | reverse complement strand
TTAAATTTCGTTTGCGTTACGTAAGCGTTGAAATGGTAAAGAATAGCGTTTCACCCACCATATGTATAAACTTTTTGCAAGTCTGACCCGCCTATGCCGGGAGTCGATGGTACCAGTCTCTCTGATAACGTTGAGGCAAAGCAAACAAAAAGCACCGGGAACCAGCCGCTTGCGGAGTCGATGTGCCATAAGCGGTTTGCATGTACCATGGCTACATGTACGGAAATGCTTTCAAACGAATCAAAGTTAACCATTAGCCTGCTGTTTGCGACAAAGGTGTTTATTCAAACAGCTTGGATCCCGATCAGACGCCGAGTAATTCGGCGTCTGATCTGGATCCATGCTGTTTGACACTCAGACAGTAGGTTCACGAAATTTCAAGAAAATCGGACGCTATTTAAAAATGAAGCAGACGACATTTTCAGCAGACGACAATTTTCGCAGCAGGTGAAGGGTTAAGGTAAAGTGAGCAAGCAGACGAGAATTCAGCGGATTATATGAGTTGCGGCAGGATAAGGGTTTAGTACAAATCAGATGCAGTAGGTTTCTAGTTCATGTAGCAAACCCCGTTTTCTGTCTGACAAATGTTGCGTTTGACACGATGGCGTAAAGCAAATTTGTCATCCGTTGTAGTCCATCAGGAAAACGTTTGTACTTGTCTAAAGACAATATTATTTATCTGCAATGGCGAAGCGAGATCAAAGCGCATTCCCTCCGGTTCCAGACACATGCTTTCCTTTTATAGACTGTCTAGCCGGTCACATGCTGGTGCAAATTATTTGATATCTGCTATTAACCCTTTCGCCGCCGTATTAAAACTCGTTTGCAACTGGTATTGATTGAACTATTTTAACGAAATAAATAACATCGATATTCAAATAAACTGTTTCTGTTCCGAAACCTAAATATTCCGACTATATTTTGTTACAAAAAGTGAAGTCCCTGATCAGAGGCCGCCATTGTAAGGCGGCCTCTGATATGGGACTTCCCTAATTTGCAATGTCGATTTAAGTCGCTTATGGCGGTGAAAGGATACACCATTCTAACACCATTAACCCTAAGCCTGCTATTCGCGACTAAGGTGATTATTCAAACTGCTTGGATCCAGATCAGACGCCGAGTTACTCGGCGTCTGGTGTGGATCCAAGCTGTTTGATACTTAAACAAAAACTTCAGTTACTTTGAGAAAAATCGGTCGATGTTTAAAAATTGAAGCAGACGATAATTTGAGCAGACGACATTTTCGTAGCAGGCGAAGGGTTAAAAGATCTCAAGATTGCAAAATGCTACAATCATCATTTCTTAATTGCCTCATATGTTGTGTCCATTTGTTGAAAGGTCTTGAAACGAAGATTCTATCGGAATGTCACACCATAAGGTTTATAGAAGACTCCAGACAGCAAATTGTCACAATAGCTTTTGTTTACTGAATCCTATTTTGTGTTCATTATTAGAATCGCCTTTGAAAGAAGACGATTCTTATGGCAGGTCACACCACATGGTGTATAGAAAATTGTTCGATTACGTTAAAATGCAAGCTTATCTGGAACCCTGATTTCGGTAGACTGCTTGTTGAAGAGATCCCGAAGGAGCATTTCACCATTGAGCTGCCCATTGCAGCCATACTTTTATATTGAAACTATTCGGATCCTTTTTTAAAACACCGATAAGCTCGGCGTCTTCAATGAATCCAAGCTACTTGAGACTGCTTAAGAACATTCACCTGACTTTCAATAAATGCGGCGATGCACAAACCGGAAGCAGACAAAATATACGACAGACGACATTGTGTGGCGGTAAGATAATCCATCTGCTGTATATTTTTCGAGCTAATAATATTTGATTTAGAATTAAAAGTCCATATCCAGAACGGTTTCACATAACGCGATACAGGTACAGTCAAATTATGTAAAAGGGAGATCCTTCAAAAGCAAGAAACCCATACAAATAGAGAAAATTGCAGACTCGGTTTTATTGAGTCTGTTCATGAGTAGTAATTAAAGATGCAACGCTACTCACACCCCCGGGTACCGGATTAAAGTGTTGTTTTTTTGCATTATAAATTTGACGATCTTGATAAGCAACAATGCTCTTTAATGCAGCATAAAGGAGAATCAATATTGATGTAAATTACATGGTTAGCCTCGTTGCGCTTCCTACATGAAAATCAATATAATAAAGGCATGTTCATAGGTAGCCGTATCGTTCACCATTACCAAAGTTTGGAAACTGCATGGGCCCTTCTGCACAGATCGGTCAATGTAATCCTTTACCACATTAAAACGTTTATGAGTCCTATGTAGCAGATGATGTTTGAAAACATCATTGTAGATGAAGCATTTGCTCGTTCGGAGAAAATGATTAACATACTTCACTATTTTCAATGATTATTATGAATTATTATAATTTATTCAGAGAAATGATAGACTTTCATAGCTCTAACCAATTCTACCTCACATACATTGGTAAAACTCACACTTCAATAATTCCAAATCTCCGACATTCATACAAAAACGCTGTGTCTGGTTGGTCTTAAAACTAGGTTCATTCTTCGATGAATGTCAAGCACTGGATCCCATTTCTTTTACGCCGTCAAGCCGGGACAACGGTCTACTTTTTTAATCGTCAACAAGATGCGATGCACTTAGATTGGTCCATTACATGAAGCAATAAACGCTCACAGAGAACCATGATAAGTTTCCTAAACGGAAAAAATGTATCAGGTTAAGCATTGGTAAACAGTAAAGTCAAAATCAAACGCGTATGGGGACGAAACAGTTTTCAACAACCAAGTCAGATCAGATACATGTTTTTGGTTAGATCAACTGTTCCGCTGACCTGTACCATGTCATACATTATCATCAATACAGCTTTTGGGAAATCCCAATTAGGAAATAATTGTATTTAATGAAAAAAGTAAATGGCACAGTTTTAGCTTAATACAAATATATCGACGGCTAACTGCTTTTAAACTTTAAATATTATATCGCTGTTTAACTTAAAGATGAAGATGATACACCAGTTACCATCCTTTTATGAAACATCCGGTAAGCGCGAGATACAACCATTTCATGCGATCTCCTGGAAAGACGCTAGTTACCATCGTTTCACGTTACCTCTGGTCCCTGGAAATCTCACTTGTTTCCAACCGCTCAAACAACCTGTTGTAAAGTGCAATTTGTCGTCATTCATAAATAAGTATAGCGCATGTCACTACCCGTTCATGTAATGAGTCAGTTATCACGATTTGTGTAACGTCCGGGAAAGAACCACTTTTTCATGTATAGTACGGAAAATAGCCATCGAAAAAAGAGCCAGTTACCACTTTGTCATATACCCTCCGGGAATAGGGCCAGTTACCACATTTTCATTTAGCCTCCGAAAACGAACCATCAACCACTTGTAGGTAACATCCCGGAAAGAGTCAGTTACCATATTTTCATGTAACCTCGAGAAAAGAGCTAGCACTGAATAATGTTACCTACGGCAAAAAGTGGGAGATATTCGCCCATATCACAACTTCCGTGTACAGTTTTTGTCTTTGTTTATTTGTCCGTGATTTAAAAATATCATTTCAATAATATATTTTTAATTAGATAAACTAGATATTTTAAAAATGACACTGAAGACTAATGACTTAGAAGTTAACGGTCAATATTCAGTATTATATAAATGAATTCAGACATGCTATGACAACCTGTGGCATTGTCTAACGATGACACACACGTATAAAACACCTGTAATGAGATCGCAAGTTAATAACAGTTGTTCAACATAATGCCCGCTAATGATGTTTCTCATTATTACAGCATATCACATTGAGTTGATGCTGATTAGGTTTCTATGCGATTGACTTGACAAGGAAAGTATGTGATCTAAGGTTTAGACGTCAGAATTCCCTGGAAATTTCTCTCAGCGTAAAATCTTGTCTGCTACAGTAGGGAAACCAAGTAAATTAAAACCAAAATGGCGACCATTATTGTTTAACAGTTCGACCCGGTATACAAAAATGACATTTTCTAAATTACAAAGAGGATATTTTACCTGTATATGTCACACACACAATATCCAAATATTCTAACGAAGTTGACTAATAAATAAGATTTTATACACACATTATTGACACCAAAGTTTTGTCCTTTAGGCATAGTACGATGGTGTTATGACTTCATCTATTGTCGTACACATGAGTAAGATCAGGAAATTAGTAATGGTTGTATTAGCCCGGACGACGTCATTTATGTGATAAATATCAGTTTTGAATTCCAACTAAACGACTAGAATTCTAATTGCAATAAAAGTTTCGGGACCTGTGACATTATGTCTAATCTAGGTGTCATAAATGAGAGATATATCATATTACTTTCTGAAACATTTAAATGAGGTTGTCCAGACTAAAGTGCCATTAACATGTCGGTCTTATGGAGAATTAGAGAACTGTGTGTCAAGACATTTCAGATTATGCCTACAATGCATTCATTCATTCAGCTTAATTTTCCATATAAATGATTTCGGTCTGAAATCCTAAATGCTTAATGTTGCTGTACAATACGTTTGCTTGGTTTTACATTTAATTTCCTAGTCTAAATCATAAGATTATTTATACTCCCGCATGTAATTGCCATATAGCTCTCTGTTTGTTTTACTTTGAAAAGTGTAAATAATAATCAGCATTATCTTAAAGTGGACACAAAAATGTAGGCAAATCAAATTCCATGATAACCTGCTTCATAGCAATCCAAATGAGAGGTTCAATAAACACAGGATTGTATACAAACCGTTTCAATGTGGATACACAAACGAAGATGCTAAACGTGTAACTGAAAGGCGCCAACCTTTTACCGTGACAAGAATATTGTATCCTTTAAGTGTCCAATAACTGCTTTTTGGCCTTTAAAAACCGTTGAAGAAAATAGCGTGTTTTCGTTCACGTGCAAAATAATATTAAGAAAACGAAACGATTTCAATGACATGACTTTATTTTATACTTTTATTATCATAGCATATGTCTTCGACTGTCATACTCTACAATATTCATTATATGTAGTGACTCTATATGCATTCTTGGTGCTGATTGGGAGGGGCAGAGGCTTGATTTGCGTGGAAGCGGGTATATGTGGACTGTTTGTGAATATGTCTTTCTTTATTTATTATTATTCTTTATGTTTTTCATATCAGTTTTTCTAGACTATTACCATATATCTTAAGCTTAGAAATTGTTTACCGTACAACTTTTGATTAATCTCATCTATTACGATCATCTAATCATAACTCAAGTACAACAAACATGCCCATTTTGTTACTATCATGTTCATCAGGAGAGGACCAACCGCTAATGTTGTTATAACTTGTGGTCAAATCCTTTTGCATTAAACCTGATCTGAGTATTTGCTATTAAACATTTATATATTGTATTGTCGTCATTGTTATATAAGCATTTACCGGTGAAATGATATGTACATTGTAAGCAATAAAATATGATTAAACTAAACCGTTTCATCCACAGACGTGCCTTTAAGCACATCTGTAGCCAGTTGCTTTTGTAAACATTGCAGGCAATAGAGCATTTACTTATCAAGAGCAAATGCTCCATTTTCAACAATATTTTAAACAATTTACAATTAACATTGTTCTCTTCTTTAAATGATTATATGTTTCGTCAGATTCTTTCTTTGTGGATTAGATTAGCCTAAGAAAAAGATTGTGTAGGAAAGGGTAATACGTCAATGAAATGCTACTTTTCGAATCATTTACAAAACAGTTCTGCTGAAATTGATTAATATCTAGGTAAAAGGAAAATGTCATTTTAAAATGATTTTGAAAAACATTGTAGAAGGAAAGCACTTGATCGTTATGAACAAATGCTTCATTTTCTACAATGTTTCCAATAGGCATCTCCTACAGAGACGCGCCCGACTTCGTTTTAATTGTATAAGGGGTAGAGCTTGTACTTAACCCATTCATGTCTGGGTTCATAAATTGACTCACCCAAAGATGCATTCTATTATTCGCTGAAGGGGAATTTTGACGAAGGAAATTGACAAATCTGGATCAAGCTTAAATGTGCATGAGTTCAGCAAACAAAGCAGACCCGGATCAGAGGGCTCCTTCATGAGCCTTCTGATCTTGGTCTACGATGGTTTCCTCAGTCCCTTTTCAGGGACGATGGACATAAATGGGTTAATGGTAAATGGCATGGTTCAGCAATATACGTTAAAAACAGCTCATTAAATCACATGTTTACACTCTCTTCCAAAGAAGCACTATTAGCGCCCATGTAACTGAAAAACTTTGTAGAAATTATTCCATGCCCTACAATTATTTCAGAACCATTCAAGATGGCCTTTTTCCTATGCCTAGATTTCCACGTGTTCCATCAGATTCTTTCTACACGGACGAGCCTAAAACTAGCTTAGGGAGGAAAGGGTTTAGGTTATATTATATAGAGTTGGAGCCACATCCTTTTGAGAAGATACGTTTGGGAAACAAAAACAACTTTCATGAATCAAACCATTAGTTGAGGTTAATTTCAATTATTAAATAATTATAATAATTATTTACTATGGACGCCTTTAGATTCGAATACTCTAGTTTCGGATGTTAGTTTTCTTGACTAACCACGGACTAAGGTCGTTTGTTAAAGTTGTCACCGTTCTTTTCTTCTTCGTTAAAAAATGTTGTGGATGCAGGATGTTTGGAGTAAGCTTGATTAAATTATTCAGAACTTGCAAATAGACACAGTTAAGAATAAAGCAAAAAGTTGTTTCAATACCAACACAAGCATATAAGTACGAAACTAACTCGCATATTACAGCGGGTGTTCTGTAAATTGGTATTTATTGTAATGAGAAAAGCATATTAGTGCAACAATTTGATTTTTGATTTATCTAATAGCGTGTTTAATCCATTATCCTTTTTTCCACAAGGACATAATCAGATGACTATGGTGCATATCTAGGCAACGGGATTTTTTTCTCTTAAAATTGAGTTGAAACCCTTGGAAAATTGATCATTTGTTCGTAAGATCTCTTATCGATCAATATATGCAACAGTCGTCATCCAAAGAGGCGCCCATAGGCGTACCTATTGAGAAACAATGTTCCAGGTAAAATATTGCTCATTCCAAGACAAATATAATTCAATCCACGTCCGTGTTCCTTTTTCCACTTAAGCAAGTCAGCTAATACACCATATGCGTTGAGTGTACATTCTTCCTTAACTGATTCTAAACATAGTAGAAACTCGGGCGGGAAAAAAACGGGAATTGTGTGGTTCGAATACTTTATATCGAGTTTTATTTGTCCCGTTTTGTACGGTCGCTGTCTAGCAAAGGTTTCTCTGAAGGTGGCATAAGCGACTCCCATTAAACAATAAAAATCTTTTACAACTTCCACAGACAGCCAGAATGTCTCTAGCAAGTAATGATTATAGGCGAACGTGCTTTTTAAGAGGTAAGTTTGATACTCTAATGGATTTGTACTCGGTCTCGTTCTAAAAAAAAAACGTCAATGTCATTTTGACAAAATCGCACTTACGTCTTTTTAGAGCGAAACCGACGAACTATGCTAAACGGAAGTACATTTTTACTGCAAAAGTATGCACTATTTCTTAAGTATCAACACATTTGTCTCTGATATTTGATACCATATATAGTCCGGTGATTATTTTAGCGCATTACACATAGTTACATGCACATTAGTCGCGAATCATTTTTTATTGACTTCAAGATTTACCACATATAATGTTGACGTTTCGGTGGCAGACAAACTTTTAAAACATTGCGAGAAATGGAATTTTACTATTATCGAGCAAATGCTCCATTATGTATCCGACAATGTTTTCGAGAACACTTACAATGAGCATTATCCTTGTTTTAGATAATCTTCCTTTTAATCAGATGCGTTGTGGTTGAGGCTAGAAAAATACAAATGATTTAACGTATGCCCGGCTTACACATTTATAAGATAGAGTATATAATTAATGCTTTTGTCAAATATACGAGGTCTTTAAGTTAAAATGTTTTGACCCGATTACACATGACCCAGCTTTAACTAAACGTTAACAAGCTGAGATCTTGCTGAATCCCGTTCTTTAAGCGCAGATATCGGCCTTAATGTTATTGTCACTGAACAGAAATAATGACTGCATGATCTTAGTTTTAGTTCAGTGGCATTAAATTTAGGAATCAATCCAAATGTAAACGTTTTCGATTGAGCAATGTTGCAGGTTGAATAGTATAGTGAAAGCTGGGTCTGTGGCTAAACCTTAAACTTCAAACAAGTTTAATGACATACTACCGCGATTGGCAGGCTAAGAGTTAACCATCTCCTGCACTAGATATTAATAGACTGAGGATATTACATGAGTTGTCATTCATTATGGAACTTATTAAACGAGTTTTCTAAAATTAATAAAAGCGAGCCTTGGCGAGATTTAATTTATCTTAGTGAACGAGTTTGATAAATTCCATATTGAATTACCACGAATGTCATATTCTATTTATATCATAACTTCCAATCCGACGATTATTAGCGCTAAACATATACATGTATAACGTCGCTATTTAGTGCGGTCATTTTAATGTTATTCATAATGACGTTAATTAGCATAGTTATATCACTAGTTATATATCGAAAAATATATAATGACGTTATATTACGCTGGCGACTTCATTTATGATATGAGATATTTTAAACGAAAAACGAAAAAAGTCTTTTGAAAGGTTTGAAATATAGGCAAAATAGAATGTCCTCTTTTTATTTATATGTAAATCACTGTATGACGTAGTTTATGTTTTCCTTATGAACACTCGTTCCATTTTTATCACTAATTTCAGTTGCCACCTGTTACATATGCGCTTAAATGCGCTTCATTGGAGGAAAGGCTTAATTGATTTATTCTGTACTTTGCAAACGTTGGTTCGATTTCTCGCATAATCACTTTTATGGCTGGTCATTACACATCAAGTGTCTTTTCAACAATCTCTCAAGACAAATTCCTTGCTGAAGCTGGTAATTTTCTTCGCCAAGTGCTTTACAGTCCGTAAGCAGATATTCGTGTAACTTACGGATATAATAGAATTGGAACGACTTAATTGACATTAAAGTCAAGCCCATCTAATGCGGCTATTTTGAATTACCCATGTAAACAGCCTTAGAGAAAGATGGTAGCTTGATGCAGGTCGAAACTACTGCAGAAATTTCAATGTTTTCTGCATTTAGTTTTATCTACATTTTGCTACCACCTACCATTATAGATCGTTGTGCTTCTGCTTGGAGTTCCCGGATATGAAATGTATACACTAACCTAGATACAGATCAACCATCGGGTAACTCCTCGTCTACGTATGATCTTTGTTGTTTACTTGCGCATATTGACTGGCTCCTTCTTGCAGTTCGTATGTCTTTCTGCTGTTTTCGCTACAACCGTGTACTCATTTTTGTTTGTTTGCACTTATGTTCGGCAACCATATTCCACTTTGCTCTTAATTGGTCCTTTTGGTTTCCATTCCGATACGAAGCGAAACATTTTTGGCTAGAATAGACGAACGCAAACTCTGTAGAGGCATGTCAGACAGTTTCACTCAACAAAATACATCTGTTTTTGGACTTTAAAAACGCTGTTAAAGCACGATGTCTGGTTTAATTCAACAGAAATCACTTTAGTGTAAGAAGATATGATACTGCAGTCAAAGCATTGTTAGCGTCATTATAGATATGATCAGCACTCATTTTATTAATTAATCTCTTCTTAGGCCACTTAAAATGGTTATTTAAGATATATTTCAAAACCAACTATTTAAAAAAGCTTAGACATAGATCAGTTATCGAACACATCAGAGTCTGCGTATGATCTATTTTGTTTAAATGCGCATATTTACTACTCCTTTTCGAAGTTCGTTTTTCTTCTTGCGCCCACCGTGTATTGATTATCGATTTGTTTTTTGCTTCCATTTTGCTCCTCTTTGGTCGTTTTCCTTCCATTCCAAAACACTTATATACGAACAGTCTTCTTTATGCGCAGAGAAGCGAAAGGGAGAGAGCTGAATTCAATTCAGATCTTAGGAAACAATACTACGTTTTGAAATCATACACATTGAGAAGCACATAGGAATACGACAAAAACATTTTTTGCGAAAAGCGACCGCAATGTAACATAAAAAATACGAGTTGAATTCAAGTATTGGAAAACAAATATTGAAATTGATATATGTTGGCGAAAAGGAACTGAAATGAAAATGGAGAGCGAAGAGAAAAAAGAAAATTATAATTGGCATTATTTAATGACAATCGTTATGATAGTAGGTCTAATCTTTTCAAGCAGCTTGGTCCCCGGCCGGATGCCAAGCAACAATGCTATATTGATCCGGATCCGAAGTGTTTACAAATGTCAATAGTAAGTTTTAAAGGGATGAGAAGATAAAAATTCCAACTGTCTGAAAGTATCATAAGTAAATTGTATGAATAAGGGATAATGAGTTACTCGGCGTTTAACTGATTTGATCCGGATCTAAACTGTTTGTAAAAAGCTATACATCAACTATCATTAATATAGAGATAATGAGATACGGTGGTCAACCTATTTATACCTCCTTTTTATTATTTATTAAATGCAACTTTGAACCAGTGTAACGCTGATTTTAACAATATTGCAAACAAAACTTCGATACAGATTAAAAATCGCATAACTTGGCGTATGATCATTATCTAAACTGTTTATTTGCTGTTTATTTGCACGTCGTATGTTCTCCTTTTTGTAGTCCGTTTTTCTTTTCCCTCTTAATGCGCCCACCATGTTTCTTGTTTTCGATAAATTTTAATTTTTGATTTTCACCATATTTCTCCTTTTCGGTCCTTTCCGCGTTCATCCCAATATAGACATCTAAAGCGCTACTTTAAGCGAAAAGAAAGGACTGGAAAGCATGGTATTCAATTTAACTCCATTTCGGTCTTTTTCGCTTACATTATGCTCACTAAATTACGCAAAGGACTATTTTCGCGAAGGATGCATCGTTTTATTTTGCTCAACTTCGCTTCTATTACGGTTTTCTAAAACAAAGCGAAAAAAGGACTACTTGTCGCATAAAAAAGCGAAAATTAGCAATATTAATAACGATAATGAGTATTTGGAGAAACGAATACGAAATGCAAACTTTTGACAAAAAATATGCAGGCTAAAATATTAATCCTTAGCCTGCTGTTCGTGGCTACTATAATAATTCACACAGCTTGGATCCCGATCAGAGGCCGAGTACCTCGGCGTCTGATCTGGATTCAAGCTGTTTGACACACAAACAGAATCTTCACTAAATTTTAAGAAAATCGGACGATATCTAAAAATGAAGCAAACGACATTTT
>JAULCE010206635.1:0-11358 GCA_032359355.1 Macoma nasuta | reverse complement strand
TTGTGTAATTTTGTTACACGCCAACTCACGATTTGCACGTGCATTTTATTGTTATCGTCAAAACCGTTCTGAAATCGAGAAAATCATCGACCCGTAACAATTTATTTAATTATATTGTTGAAAATTAAGTCAATATCATTCGCTTAAGGTTTTGTTAAAAAACATTTATAAATAAAAAATATATAGACATTTAAAAAGTGCACAGTTATAAGTGCCTCCAAGTGTATATTATTGTTGGTATCTTCTGTATCAGAATGTCTAGACAAACAGTAGGCTCTAGATCGGATGCTACAAAATCGTTTGTTCTGGCATTTTTCTGTTTGATAAAATGTGTTTTGAATCTTCTGTATCAAAATGACCAGACATATGTTCAAGCTCCATATCAGATGCATACAAAGCGTCTACACAGAGGCTATTTCATTATGAATTGTTATTGGTAACATCTGTATCAGAATGTTAAGACAAACGGTAAAGCGCCAGACAGATGTTAAAAAAGCATCTGGTCTTGGGCTTTGCTATCTGTCACAATATATGAGTATACAGAGGTTTTTTACTTAGATTGTTGTTGGTGTATTCTGTAACAGGGTGTCTTGACAAATGGTTTGGCTCCAGATCAGATGCTTCACAAGCGTCTGTTCTTGGACTTCTATGATTGTTTTAATGTATGTTTGTATCTTCTGTATCAAAGTGACTAGATAGACGGTTATGTTCAAGATCGGATGCAACCAATGCGTCTGTTCTGGGACCTCACTGTTGACCAGAATGTATGACCACACATTGGGTTTTTTAACATATATTGTTGTTTATATAATCTGTATCTAAATGACAAGACGAACGGCTGAGCTCAGGATCAAATGTTACAAAGGCATCTGTTCTGTGATTTTGCTGATGTTTTCTATTTTAAATATTGTTACCATATTTTGTTCCAGAATGTTTTGATTAGCAGTTTAGCTCTGTTTGTTACAATGTACATGTATGTTTGTATTTTTTGTATCAAAATGACTAGATAAACGGAAAAGTTCCAGATCAAATGCTTCCAAAGCACCTCTTTAGAGACTTCATTGTTTGTCACAATGTATAGCTACACAGAATTTTTTGACATGTATTGTTTTAGGTATCTTCTATATCAGAAAGACTTGACAAAACATTAAGCTTCAAATCAAATGGTACAAAAACATATGTCTTGGATCATCTCGGTTTGTTACAATGTATAACTACGCATAGTGTTTGACATATATTGTTTTTGGCATCTTCTGTATCAGAATGTCTAGACAAACAGTAGGCTCTAAATCGGATGCTACAAAATCGTCTGTTTTGGGATTTTACGGACTTTACTGTGACCACAATGATGTTTTCTATTTTAAATATTGTTACCATCTTCTGTTCCAGAATGTCTTGATTAACAGTTTAGCTCCAGATACGATGTTTTACAGGCTACTGTTCTTGGACTTCTCTGTTTGTTACAATGTATATGTATTTTTGTATCTTTTTTTATCAAAATGGCTAGATAAACGGAAAAGTTCCAGATCAAATGCTTCCAAAGCACCTCTTCAGAGACTTCATTGTTTGTCATAATGTATGGCTACACAGAGGTTTTTAGCATGTATTAGTGTTGGTATCTTCTATATCAGAATGACTCGACAAACAGTTAAGTTCCAGATCAAGTAGTACAAAAGCATATGTCCTGGAACATCTCGATTTGTTACAATGTATGACTACACATTTTTTTTAAATATATTATTGTTGGTATCTTCTGTACAAGAACGACTGAGTTAGCAGTTAAGTTCCAAATCAGATGCTACCAATGCGTCTGTTCTGACTTTTTTTCAAAATGTATGAATATGAAGGTCTTTTTACATATATTGTTGTTGTTGGTATCTTTTGTATCATACAGAATAAAAACAAGGTTTAGCTCCAGATCAGACGCTACCAAACATCTGATTTGGGACTTTGCTGTTTGTCACAATATATGACTACACAGAATGTTTTTCACATTCATTATTTTTTGCATCTTCTGTTCCAGAATGTCTTGACAAACGTTTTAGCTTTAGATCAGATGCTTCTCAAGGGTCTGTTCTGGGAAGTCTCTGTTTGTTACAATGTATTTTTGTATCTTCAGTACTAAAATAACTAGATAAACGGTAAAGTTTCAGATCAGTAGATTCAAAAGCGCATGTTCAGGGACTTCGCTGTTTGTCACAATATATAACTACACAGAAATGTTGACATGTGTTGTTGTTGGTAACTTCTGTATCAGAATGTCCAGACAAACGGCTGACCTCAAGATCAGATGCTTCACACGCGTCTGTTCTGAGACTTCTCTGTGTGTTCCAATTATTGTGTTGGTATCTTCTTTATCAGAATGACTAGACAAACAGTTAAGCTTCATATCAGATGGTACATTAGTATCTGTTCTGGAACATCTCGGTTTGTTACAATGTATGACTACAAAGAGGTTTTTGACTATTACAGTTATTGGTATTTTCTGTATTATAAAGACTAGATACACGGTTAAGCTCGAGATCAGACGCTTCTAAAGCGTTTTATTTGGGACTTGACTGTTTGTCACAATATTTGAATACTCAGAGCTTTTGACATATTGAGTTGTTGGCGTTTTCTGTATTAGAATATATGTACTAAACCAACGGTAAAGCTCAAGATCAAATGCTCTACAGGCGTCTGTTCTCAGACTTCTCTGTTTGCTACAATCCCTGGCTACACGGAGGTTTGGACATATTATTGTTTTATTATTCTATATCAACATGACCAGACAAACAGTTAAGTTCCGGATCAGATGGTACAAAAGTATCTTTTTCTGGGACTTCTTTGTTTGTCACAACACTACACCTATGTTCAACATTTAATGTTGATGGTTTCTTCTATATCATACAACTAAACAAACTGCTAAGCTCAAGCTCAAAAGGTACAAAGCGTTTTTTCCCGGTCTTCTATTGTTTGTCACAAAGTATGACTACACAGAGGTTGTATAGTTATGTTATAAAGTGTCCATGATGTACACTCACTAAATTTGAGACTTAGCCAACTGAAACTCTTGTCCTGCTGATTTCATAAAAAGGAGCACTTCCTGTTCTAATTTTAAAATACACAAATAAACTGTTGACTATGCCTTATACATTGTACTTTACATCTGCAGATCATGTGATTGGATATCGTAGTTATCAGACGTAATGTATTGAAACGAATATTTATCCTATTCAGCATGTCAAGGAGTTCTTGTTGGACGTATTTATTTTCGTTTCATTACCTCTAACGAAACCAGTTTTTTATTACTTTATTTAGAAATATAAACAGAGATGAATAATGTGAACAACCTACTAAACAAACCTTTTTAAAGACCACTCTATCCTGTTTTACTCTTATCTACAACCATTCTTAATTCGAATATAAGGTGTCAACATTTGGACCTCATTTATCTTTTAACTCAATGACGATTAGAGTTTGTACATATAATGCCAGGGGTTAAGGGAATAAGAATAATCGCGAGCAAATATTTCAATGGCTAACAAAACACAGAGTGTTTCAGTATGCGTATTGCAAGAGACCCATTCAACTCCAAATTTTATTAATGTCTAGAAACACCAATGGGGATGGGATAAAAAAAATAGTGGAAACAGTTCCAATAGTGAAGGAATAGCTATATTTATTACTTCAAAGTGCTCTTATCAAATTAACAAGAACTGTAAGCCACAGGCTAACGTATACCCCCTCCCTGTCTAGATGTTTGCATTGGCCTTAGTTATAGCTAATTTTGCCTGTTTTAACACATCAAGGGGGATAACTCCAGTCAGGGTCATGTGACACCAAACACATTAATTCAAAAAAGTAAAAGTTTACATCATGGCTATTAATATCTGAAAGTTTGAGAAAAATTTGTTTGATAATGACTAAGATGAATCCCGGACAAAGCTAATTCTGCCTATTTTAACACATCAAGGGAGGATAACTCCAATCAGGGTCATGTGACACCAACCAAATTTACAGAGACATAAGTTTACATCATGGCCATTAATATCTGATAGTTTGAAAAAGATTTGTTTAATAATGAACAAAGATGAATCCCGGGCAAACGCTTTTTTGCCTATTTCAACACAACAAAGGGGTATAACTCCAGTCAGGGCCATGTGACCCCCGCAAAATTCACAGAGGCCAAAGTTTACATCATGGTTGTTAACCGAGGGGTGTTTAAATTATAATTGAACACTTAACAAGCTAAGCCCATTCTTTGCATTTCACACGACGCGCAAATGAGTTTACAGTGTGTATTACACTATGTACAAGGCCTGAAAGTTCGTGTTGGATATTCAAAATGGTTCCACAGAAAATTGATGATTTTGTTGAGGATGTCGTTTTGGAACTTTTGAGACAGAGCTTATAAAGCAGGCATTGACCCAGGACTTTGTTGACAAAAAAATCAGTATTCACTTTCGTGGCCTTACGCTTATATATCAAGATTTCTGCCGCTTAAGCTGACGCCAGCCCAAGCCATAGATCCAAACGCACTTTCTTTTTTCAATTTGAATTTCACAGTTTAAGCAATAACTCTAGTAAATGGTCCTTGAGTCACACTAAAAGTGTTTGCTATTTCTCTTTGCGTCGGAGGATACGCAACTTTTATCCTTTTTTGAACTTTTATTGAAGACGTCAGAAGGAGCTGTCGTTGCGCGTTTTTCGAATTTTCCGCTTAATTTCGTTTTTGCGAATCATTTTTTGCATTTTTTTACCATTTGGATGCGATGCATAGAAGCAATTGAAAAAACATTACCCATTTGGTTTACTTCCTCCAGAATGTTTTTACTGAACAAACGCTGCCTCAAAATTTCCAAAACGACACCCTAAAACAAAACATCATTTTGAATATCCAACCCAAAATTTCATGACGTGTACGTTGTCTAATACATATAGTAAACTCATTTGCGCGAATCATCATGTGAAATGCAAAGGCTGCGCTTAGCTTGTAAAGTTTTCAAATATATGTTGAAAACCTCTCGTATCTAAAAGTGTGAAAAAAATTCGTGGAATATTGACAGATGAATCCCGGGAAAAGCTAATTTTGCCTATTTGAACACATCAAGGGGGATAAATCCAGTCAGGGTCATGTGACCCCCACCACATTCACAGAGGCGAACATTTGCATCATGGCCATTAACACCTGAAAGTTTGAAACAGATTTGCTCAATAATGACAAAGATGAATCCCGGACAAAGCTAATTTTGCCTATTTTAACACATCAAGGGAGGGGACTCTTATCACGGCCATGTAACGTGACCCCCGCCAAATTCACAGAGGCGAAAGTTAACATCATGGTCTATAGTATCTAAAAGTTTGATAAAGATTCGTTCAATATGAAAGAGATTAATCCCAGACAAAATTGTGTCTACGGACGGACAGACAGACGGACGTACTAACATAATGGATTATGTGATCTTCGACCCTACAAAAACGCCTTATGTGACTAAAATTAGTCACATAAACCAAAACAAAAGCCTAATAACCCGAAATATGGACAAACAGTATGCTGCTATCAGAACAAATGTGATGTTATGTGATGTTCCAGTAGCTTTTTATCTTTCTTTTCTTTAAGAAATTTCTTAAAAACGGCCGACTTTTTACTTTACTTAGTGTTAAGGAAGCATACGACCTTCCTTACATCGCTAAGAAAAATTTTTAACGTCACGTGGGCTCATGAAACAACATGGCTGCCGTACGATCGGTCTCGATTTACAGCTTTGAAATGTCAGTGTGTTTGAAGGCAGCACCGTTTTAGTCTGGCGATATGCAAAATTTAACAACATAAAAAATATCATTCGAATTCGATATAATCTGAAATTCAATACGTGTTCGTTTAGGACTTATGGACGTTTTTATCAAACTCATGGATGATTGTACAAATTGACATCTTTCACCTTGAACTGCTGTACTGGCCGTGGCCTAATGGATACGTTGCTTGCTTCACAAACATAAGGTCGTATGATCGACCCCCATTCCTTATATATATAGAGAGAGAGAGGTGGGAAAAATATTTAGATATCAACAAAAGCATTTCAGAGCGCCGGATCCGAAGAGATCTTCTGATACGTAGAATAAGTATATATATATGGTTGTAGTAGTGTTAATGGGTTTTTTGCAGCGGTTTCAGCAATCACATTCCATACATATCAGGTTGTGTCGAACAATGACCAATGTCAGAACGTATATCCTTTAATGGAATATGCTCCTCAGCTGTATTACCCTGCTCACTTTCAGTATATCAAGGAATACACGCCATCCAATGAATTTGAATTCAAACAGCCACGCAAAGTTGATACTGCAGAAGGAACGTCTCAGTGCGTTAGCCGAGCTCCTACAAAAATCGGCCATCATAAAACTAGCAGTCTCCTAACATACAAACAGCAGGCCTTTACCCTGACTGAAAGATATCCAGTGACAAAGAGCCCATCATCTGAATTAAGAGTTGGCGAATCGAGTAAACTAAGAGGCAGGCCAAGGGAGTCAAACAGACTCAGCCTGGTAACATCACCCACGGCCTCTTTTCAGACATCATTAAGGAAAGGTATGTTATGTGTTTTGTGCAATAACCATTTCATCCATGGAAGCACAAGTCAACTCCTTGTAAAACAGTTCGTTAAAAATCATTGTATCAAAGGGGCCGTTTGCTCGGAATGAGCATAATTGTTCTTTTTATTACAATGTTATCAAAACAGTTAAGAAGTTGAATATATTTTGTATTCATTTTGTATTCATTAATTAAGATATAATAAAAGGTAATGGAATAACCCCTCCCATGCAAAAGCAATCAACACTTACCCCGATAACTGTCTTCAACCTGTCACTATGGCTTCTATTGACAAAATAAAAGGGAATCAAATAAACCAAGATAGCAGTTAACATTCACATATCTATTTGAATTATGCTTTATAAAAAGTTTAAGGAGGTAAAACGTCTTGCAATTTATTAACATCGCTATACAAACAGCTTGCAGTAACTATTGCGTCTGATATATGATAATTCGTAGGTGATTATTAAACGTGAATTTTTCATAACGCTAGAATTTAACCTTGCTTACATTGTAACACTTTATTTGTTGTGGTTTTCCACTAACTGAGTGCATGTAATATTTTACTGTTCGATTGCCTCTCTCGGTTTCTCCATCGATAAAGGACCAAAGTATTGGTATATCTTAATATATACCGCATCGTTCAACATATGTTATACGTTATGGTATGTAATGGTTGCAAGAAAGTCTACATTGGACAGACGGGATACAAACTTCGAAACGGACGGACACGGTAAATGACACATTAACAAGACAATAACCAATTCACATTTAGATCAATATTCTAAACATAATGCGAAGTTTTAATTATTTCCATTTTAAACATTTAATTATAATGATGTTTCAGCTAGGTTATCTAAGAGAAATATTTTATCATCATTTTTAATTCAAAACAAAACAAATTATGATGACGTCGTTTTGACGTTATGACATTTTGACGTCGTGTGCTGTGGACACGTTGCTAAACGTTACTAGGTAACGTCGCATTTTTGACGCCATTTTGTTATTGTTTTAATTATTCCCCTGATGAGTGTAAGCGAAACAATATTATGTAAATACAATTTGGTGTCATTTTTCTTTTTTCATTGATTAACTTGCTCCGGCATTTCTATCTTTTATCTATGTAAATAAATATATACACTGAGAGTATGTTCTAAATAGACCTTTTTCAAATTGGATTTTTTCAAATATAACTTCAATATATGAGGAGAAGTCTGAACTAGGCTTAACCTGTGTCTGTTTTTTTCTATAATAACAACCATTTCATGGCAATTCAGCTTGTCCGTATTAAGATTAATTTCAAAAATTATTCGGAGTGTCGGATAGCTTGGCGTTTTTGTAGTACATATATATCCATCCTGACGCCGGGATAATTACTACTGGAGGAAGACCAAGCGTCGGTGGCTTCTTTTTTTCAGAAACAGATGAGGTTTTGAGTAGAACATCGACCTACTACAAACCTTTTCACAGAAAGCTTCTCACATGAAATTTTGACGACCATAAAGCCGCATGGAACTCAAAAAAAAACTTGCTAAATAAATAGTCTATATATGACATCTGATCATTTGGCTTATATCTGCCGAACAAAAGTTGAACTTGAGTTTTTTAGTGAATATGATAACAACAGTGTAACTTCAAAATTCAGAACTCCCGACAAAACGGAGAAATATTGACAAAAAACTAATCATTCCATCTATGTTCTATTAAAAATCTCCGAAAACCGAACCCTCTGATTTCGGGACAGCGGGGTGCAATTTATTAACATCGCTATGCATTTCTCTAAACACAAGTCCTTAGAAACTGAACACGCACCCGAAAAGCGTAATGACCAGATATTTTTTTACACAAGCATGCCCATTTATTATTTGTTTATTTTACCAGTTTGTGGCTATATAGGAATCACCTTGTCTTTCCGTCTGTTGGTCCGTCGGTACGTCGGTCAATCGCGGGACATCCGGACAATGAAGATTGGAGCATAACTCTTAAACAGCATTACATAGAAACACCAATGTGCATGCATCTTGGTGAGCCGGAGTGTAACGTTTCAAAACTAGGTCATATGACATTGACCTTGACCTTTGAACCATACAATATGAACTATTTTCTTAACTATATGCCCTAGAGACATTCAACTTGGTACACTGATACAGTTTCTCCGCGCTATTGTACTGATGCATCAGTATCCTGAGTGCAATTGGTTAAAGCTGTGAGACTTAACTGTATTCATTGTAGGAAAGAAAAAATATCGAGATCATTTCCACCTTTTATTGACAAAATGTATGTCTTAATAATTTCACTGCTCTGAACAAATGCTACGTTGTGAGTGTATAAATCACCTTAAGTGATAGTTCTAGTTATTGACTAGCGTTATAGCAGCTAGATTTACCCCACTATCAGATACCGCGTAAAACCAAAAAATGTAAATGACCACAATAGCGCCGGACAACTGATGCTGGTATTAACGTAAACACATTAGTTGTCAATGATTGACCAAAAGTAACAGGGACTTTCACTGTTAACCCCCCACCCAAAAAAATAAATAAATAGAAGCAAAGTTATATTTTTCCGAACATAATTGTCTTTTTTCAAACACTATGTGTTTATTACTTTGACAACTCGTTTAATAAAGGGAGCTTATAATGGTTACAGTACACCCCGTTTCGAAGTGAGATGGTATTTTTTAATAATGCACGAAATATTATTTTATTCAAGGAAAATTACCGCACATATTTGTATCAGTAAATTATATACAAACAATCACAACTATCATGTCTGAACCAATCTCTTTCTAAACGGTTAATGGTTGAATTATACATACATCTGAAATTTTACCCTGAAACAGAGGTTTAAAGGAGCTAAATCCGGAAACGTCTATAAAACGAACTCTTAATTAAATCTAGAAGTGGTCGTAATGCAGAGGTGTCAGGAGCGTAGTGTGGCAAACTCAAATACTCACGTGAGTATCATTTGGGAAAACGTAGAGCGAAAAAGGGTAAATAAAGTCAATAGAGTTAATAACAATTGAAGCGAAAAGCGGAGGGTGGTAGGGTTAAGGGTTTGAAACATTTATTTCAAAACATCATGCCTTAAGTCACGCTTCGCAAGCATTCACTATTGATACATGTACGCCAGAGGAATTCGATTGTTGTTTGACAATGTAACAAAAATGATACAAATAAACTTAAGTGTAGAACATTTGTAGTGCAATATTATTTGTTTGTATCCGTTAATCGCTAGCACTTTTGGTCTTCCCATGGGTATAACTTTCTATATGCAATGTAGGCACGTGTCTGCACTTTTTTCCAAAATTGGAAAAAAAATCAAAAATCTGTTTTCGTTAAATTTGAAGATTATGATCATTTATGAAAACAGTTCGGAGCTACATCAGACGTGAGGACAGATTCTAAAACAGTATGCAGCACTTGAGCCTACCGTATGCTACAGACGAGTCTGCAAATTATTTTCAACAAATTGTGGTCTCATCTTACATTCTGATTTAAATTTATAGTATTTATTTAAATATTATTTTAGTCTCCCTATATAATCATCGAACTTGTCGATTATAAACGCTGACACATTTTATCTGTACACTTCTCAAATGTACATGGGTAGTTAAACATTCTCTTCAATTTTTTTAGTCCAACATTTTTATTGCATTTAAACAGTTACAACCAGTCAAAAAACACATTCTAACTCAATGACTCAGCCATACATGCGAAAGACCATGATTATCTAATACACATTTGACATCGCAGACCCAGTTGTTATTTCTATTTTAACAATCCTGTAATGCCTGTTGGAACACAGACTTTAACATTATATGTTCAGAATTTGTTGCTTTAAGCCAATATTTTATTATTCTGACATATCGAGTTATTTTAAAATGGTCTCTTCCGAACTCACCAGTAGAGTGCTGCATTACATATATTCGGCCTGATACAAGATTATCTCGTAAAAAATTTGAGATGCATTTCTCAATTTCTTTTGATTCTTTTTTACCCCACATTTCACATGCATAAAGATGCTTGGCATATGTGTAGACCGCAAGTCTCAGTTGATTGCATTCCGTCGGTTAATCTCGCAAATACTTTATCTCAATTTAAATATGACGGATTACAAATAGCTTGCAGTATTCAATTAACCTATTGCCTGTTTGTTTTACAAGCATTTCCAATTCACACTATTTCGAGCACAAAAATGACATGCTGCAGTCGATTGCCTTTAATTAATAAGAAGAAAAAGTTCGTTTTATTTCGCATTTTTCAAACAAAAAATCTATTGATTTGACAAACGATTTATATTGGCTTTTTTCAAGGAATACTTCAAGAAGCCTTCATTTATTTTTTCATTTCGTCTTAAGAATTGTTCTTAAAACCGTACAGAGCAATTACTCCATTTCCTAAAATGGTTCCAATAGACATCAGCTGCAAGTGAGCTATAAGGCGCATTTGTGGAGGACAGGATCAATATTATGTACTCTGTACGGTACCACTTTTACCCCAACTTCTCTTTTCCATGATAATATGTATTGAATTATGAGAGACTTTAAACTTATTTTATACAAAACACACTTTTATAACTGTTTCATTAGAATGAGACATGTTCTGCGAAACATCTGCCTTATAGAGAAACATATAGCATATACAAAATTCCAGCAAAGAACTTGCAAGAGAGTAAGCGTATGATGAATATCTGTACTAGAAGAAGCAATGAGCAGAAAATATTGTTTCTGATGTAAATGAAAATGTGGCGCCCATGCTTGATGCATTCCTAGAAAACCTGTC
>JAULCE010206634.1:0-15098 GCA_032359355.1 Macoma nasuta | reverse complement strand
CGCCCCCCCCCCGGTAGGTTGTATTTCGTCGTCACATATAAAAGTGTCTATTGCAACTAATTTAAAAATAATCAACGAATTAAGTAAGATATATATTAGATAATGTTCGTCTAATCCCGAACCCAAATATTCAGATGGCATAAATTTCAGACAGTAAAAGCTTAATATCAACGAAAGTTATGCAGAAAAAGCTCATTTTAGAATGTTCTGCATTACTTTCGTATTGCATTTTGTAGCTTCTTATGCTGTCATGATGCATCATAACAGTTGGTCGTAGATGCATTGCTGACTGTATATTAATCTACCCTTAAACAGAAATTACGAAAAACAAGGAATAATGGCATTTACAAACAGGGATCGCCTAATACAAAACGAGAATATTGCAGAAAGCTCATATGAGAGCATTTCGTATATCATGCTGTTGTTCACCTGTCTTTAACGGTCATTACTTGTCATAACTCGATGATGGATACATGCAGTGTTGACTGTGATATAATAAACCAATGGGCCAATATAATATCATACTGTTATTTTCAAACTGGTAGCATGCATTTTGGTTGGTATGATGGTGGGTAATATTCACGGTAAAATGACACTATATGATCGCACGTATTAAGTCATGGTAAGAGGCGTAATGCGATATTCCAGGCATAATATTAAAATAATTCAAATTCCAACAAATTCGTATTTTGACATTTGTTTTCAGTTAGATCACAAATACACAATGACATTTCAGTATAGGTGTATCAAAAGTACGTAGCATATCTTACTTTTAATCAAGCTTCTGTGAACATTTCTTCAATCAAAACACGTCAATGTTTTAGACGATGGAGAGTGCCAAAATGAATTTTGCAACTAGAATACAGTTGTGTCTAGATAATAAAATTCCAATTGCTATTCGCCGACGCGCTTCAAAATCCATCTCAAAATAAAACTTGATTAATAGTACGATTCTTAGGATAGTTTCCGACTTTGTATGACTTTGAATGGGGTTTATTGTGCGAAGCAGTTTGAGAGTGCATATTTTGATTTAAACAAGGCCTGAAGCCGTATTCACAAAGCGTCTTACACTTAAGTGAAATTTTCAAATGCAGATTTCCAATTCATTTTCATTTGTTTTTCAATGAAACTTTGCATGCTTGTGAAAAACATAGTTTTTCACAAGCATGCAAAGTTTCATTGAAGTCTGTTTTGTCAATAAAGAAAAATGTGCTTTTGAAATTTTCACTTAAGTTTTAGATTTTACTAAGACGCTTTGTGAATACGGCCCCGGCAACGTTTGCAGAAACGTTTGGCTATTGAGGGAGAAAGCTATTCTTAACCGTTTGACGCGATGGTAATGAATTCAAACATGATAATGCAATAATGACAATACGCTGATCTTTTATAATATTGTTTAACTATTCATGTAAAATTGTTTGAACTGCACCAGCCGTCGAATAATTCGGCGTCTGAACTGGCTTATAACTGTGTTATCGGTAAATAGTTATTATCTCGTTAGCTGGCTATTGAAAATAGCGTAACGGCCACTGTATGAACCCATTCAATTTGTTTCTTGGCAGAACATGACCTTTTTTGTCTTCTGCGGGGACTTTTAGCCGGAACCGGATTAATTAAATACTTGAAAATGTACCTGTCATTTTGAAAGATTCTTTGAAGTAGTTTGTTAAAACAAAGTAAATATAGCAATCCTCAAAACATTAAATTAACTTATCGGCGCTCACAGTTATACATATGCCGAATATCCAAAATATCTTATTACTGTCGAAATCGTGAATTAATCTATACAAACAGCCGAGCAAAAAGCATACGTTTTCGTCGTGTAAATACGTGCCGAAGATGATGGTTGGTTTCTTTCGTTCGCATTACCCGAATTTCGAAATATATTATAACTTTGGTTAAAGCGAGTTTATTAAAATGGTTCATGACTTTGACATAACTTAAGGTAAATGTATTGTTTAGATACATAAATCCAAATTGCATTCAAACATAAAACATCACGTGAAATGCTGGATATATGTTGGATAAATCATTACACAGTTAGATGACAAAAGAAGCATGCCATTTTTGCCAAAGGTAACGTATACATTTTAAGGATGGTCTTATTTACTGATTTGTCGCTAGTACAGCTCGATATGAAGCAAAACCATTTTAGCAAATTTGACCGATATGCACTAACGTTTATTTAGGTTTTGCATCCTAATAATAGACAAAGTATTGAAATTTGGTGAACATTTAATCAAGCTTGAATGGTGGTTCCCATCTCGCGTTGGAATAACGCTTACTCTGCATGACTGCCCGTGGCGATTACTTAACGTCAAAGTTGGTAATCTAAATTATAAGCAAGCGACTCTCTGTACATTTTGGGTGTTTGCAGTTATAGTATCTTTGATTTTAAATTTATTCGTTCGCAAATATGTATTGTATAATCGTATGTCTCGCTACTATTTATCGTCCTAGAACATAATTGATGATGATATGTTATATTTCTGTCCCCAAATCAGTTTTGTTTAAAGGATATCATAATATAAAACACATGATTTGGGAAACATTGGTTCATTCCGTTATCATAAAGAGAGACACTTTAGACCAAGTCCAGCTTTCACTAAGCGACTGAGCCTCAACTGTTAATGTTTGAACTGGTAATTCAGCTTTACTGCTATAGCACTAATAGGTATACTGCTATTGAAACATTCCATGTTTCACTGGCAGGCAAATTAATACAACAATTGAGAAATGCCCAAGAAAGAAAAATTGAGTTTGCTAGTCTGATAAAGGTCTACGTTTGCGTCGTGTCGGTCTGTTTTACAGGTCAGTTATATTATCCAATAGCCTAGTATCAAAGAATTATCACCGGACCGGAACCACACCTTCTAAGATTGACCACAACACATCCTATTTAGTGTACAGTTATGCTGCAACTGAACTAAACTTTTGACTGACTGTAAATAAAATCATTAATCACGTGTAGTCTAAATTTCGGTGAATAGGCAATAACAATAAAACTATTTTCCTCGCAGATTTTGAACTGAACCAATATCAATGACGAACCTTCTATGTTCCTACGCTGTCATATAGTACATGACAACGTCTATCAGACTTAGCTACCCAACGGGTGACACAAATTCAGTCAGGACTTGCGTGCAAATAATTAAGTCTGTTGAGAATCTCTTCCTATTGCTAAAATGATGTTTCCTTCCCGAGACATTGTTGAGAGTCTATTAATGCAAATTGGTTTAACTCTGCCTTGCAATGAATGCAGGAACTATTCTGAAAAACGCAATCTATTTGTCCAGTTGCTTGCTGAGAAATTACATTTGACTACCACGAATAAACGATGATGATAATGTAAAACCTATATTAACAACAACTCTATGTAAACTATGACCGTTTGGAATTTGGCTTGGGGTATGATAAAAATAAGAACAGCATGTCAAATTATTTCAACATTGACTTTTGTCATTAACCGTGTTAGATAGTCAACAAACAGTAATATACCCTGTCTATTCTTGGGTACAGCATATAGAGTAATGAGTTAACAGTATGATATACATCTGGACGAACATTTTATTTCTATGTGAACACTTTGAATAAGACGCAATATCTTTCAACTCTCCAACGACTAAACCTAATTATTTGCACAGAATGGAACAATAGCAACATTCTGAATATTGTTGCAGATAAAATGTGTTGTAGACGAGTGTTGTAACTCCTCAGTGTGCTAAGGTTTAGCCAGTTCAGTGACTTAACTTGTCTTGCTTTGTTTCAATGCGAGTCTAGTTGGATTACAGTCCAAGTTTTTGACGCAGAAGGCCAATACCAAGTGTGTTTATATTTTAATTTCTTGTAAATAATGTAAAATGAATAATTAGAGGCAAGTGCTGCTACAAACGTACATGGTAATTTAACGCTCGCCAACTTCTAAATTTGAATAGGTGATGTTCACAGCTTTCATATCAAAACAATGTAAGACAGGTCGACATGATAAACCCCCTTGTATTGATGTGACATATATTAGTTGGTGTTTAGAGATATCACGTTCTACTGACATTTATGAATTAAATCGTAGCTGACGCTAAATGATAAGCTTTCGATTTGGATCTAAATATGTAACACGTTAACGATATAATATTAGCATATATATTAATATTAAATATATGTAAGTATAGACAGAACCTATCATTAGTATCATGATTTACCCTTTTAGTACATTATCCGCTTTCTAGTATGCATAACATAATTCATTACTTGTAAAATAATTAATGCAAGTTCGATGCATGTAGTTACACGACAGAATACAAACATCATGTGGATTGAAACATATTTATGAAATAAAATGATAGAAACCATATATAATGCTATTGATTTTGGTAGTTTACAAATAGTTAAGTTCGACGATTATTTGAAGGTTATCAATCACCGACAATTGCTTGCACAAATTACAAATTCTTTCTTAAGCTATGTTTAGAAAATTCTCCAAGTTTATATGATAAAAGATATGAAAATCAAGGCAAAAGAAAAACGCCAGATTTGAATTGATCCAAAATCATTGTAAGGCATTGAGCATTTGCTCGTTACGATCAAATGCTCCATTGCCTACAATATTTTCAATAGTCATCCGTTAGAGAGGAGATAAAAAGCGCATATGTGGAAAAAAGGTTAAGGAGGATAAGCGGAAACATTGAAGTAATTGTGAACATAACAATGAGTTTGTTCTGTTAGTAAAACGCATTTGTGTTGGCTTACAAGTCTTATCGGCATTATAGCATGGTTGTGTTCATTGCTCCGCGAACCGTTTCCGACATTGTAATGTTATTTTTTTTATCTGGATGGATTATTACAACATAACCTGAAAGTATTGCACATTATGTTCTTCTATGAAGACATTCAACGTCTTTATTTGATATAATTGTAATGCATTAGTTTCAAATATGTAGTGACGGAAACTTCATCGATAATAAACTTACTTTGATAGGTAGTTAAAATGTTATTTGAATAGATTCGATTTTTTCGCACGTGTATTATTTGCCCAAATTGGACTTTACCCGTATTCTGTCTTACTCATATTTTCAAACAGCTTAGATACGGGGTTTATCGGTGTTTGATCAGAATCGAAGCTGAAATCGAATTGGGCAAAATTAAAAACGCAGGCATACGATAAATACAGCAAAGGATAATGTTAGCTGCTGGATAAAGGTTAATATTCACGATGACCGCGCTCTTGAATACAAGTAAAGTGGTAACACACTTTCTTTAAGTGGTGTTTCAAATATTCCTATGTTTATTTGATTTTAATTTCATTGTCAGTCACACTTGCATGTATGGTTTGAACCTGTGATTTTAGGTCTATTTAGCCATTTTTTTAAGTTTCGTAAATATAAAATTGCCAGTTAAATGATTCGTAGCGATTTGGTACCAATAAAATAACGGTTTTCGCAACCGTACCACGTGACTTCTGTTACCCCGTTCACCGCTTAATTTTGTTCTGCTTTTACTGGTTGTGAATAAAAACCATTAACGTAGTAGATAAAAAAAGAAGTAAATAAACTTCGGCGTTTCTCAAATCCTAATTTGTGTACAAATTATGTTTGCAAAACAGTAAATACTTCGAATGCGGTGTCTGATCTTGGACTTCACTTTTTTGCAATGTCAACAAGTGCGGATAAATGGTTAATAGACATATTTCGTCAATTTTCGTCAGTATATTAACGTCAATTGATTTAACCGTTACTAGTTATGTATGACCTGCTGTAAAACAACATTGAACTAAAACAATCAACTATAATAGTAATTATGACTAACAACGATTTAACTTGCTAAGAATCCGTGAAGCATTGAATAAAATAATGTCATTGCATTCAGACGACATCAGCAAGAATAGAAATGGCTTCACTGCGAATTTAAATTATATGCATAGTTCTTTTACTTTTGCAAAAGCTCAACCTACCATTGTCCAGTCAACATTTACCCACAAACATTGACCATGTGTTCTATTGTATTACATATTTGTTTGTAGGTAAATCATATGCAAAATGATAAGGACTGAATGCAGAGAATTTTGATTGGGGTGTGCCTAATCTTAATTAACAGCTACGGAAAGATCCATTTAGAACGGGTCGTTTACAGAGACATTCGAAGAAATAATTTTATCACATAGCATTCGATGTTTCCGTGTTAATACAACCATCACGAATTTCCTTATCGTACACATGTGTGATACAAGACATGACGTCATAGCGTCATCGTACTATATTGTACCAAATGACGTCACAATGCACGGCTTATATTCAGCTCATTCCGCTATCAGTTAGCTAGTTTTAGTATAAATCATACTCTTAAATATGTGATAAAAAGAATCTTACACTAGTTGTCTTTTAAGATAAACTCGTCAACATAAAATATTATTAAGCTCGCGAAAGGCTCGCTTAATAACATTTATTTCTAGACTCGTTTAAGAAAAGCTTATCTCTAACGACAGCTCGTGTAAGATCCTATATATGTCTTTCATCGTGGCTTAACTCATTACATCATGTGCTATATTTTACACTCTTCGAGAATGGGAGCATCTGATTATATTGACGAATAGTGAGGAGAAAGAAAATTGCAATGTTTTTAAAGATCATCTACATGGAGGAATCAAATGGGTTTTTATATGATATTCATGGTAAAAAATGGCAAACGTGGTTTTTCGATAAACACCGACGTTGTTTATTAAGGCAAAAATCAAAAACCTTTTTTAAAACCACGAAAGGGCAAATTTGTCTAAACGGAACTTGCTTGATTAAAGAAGAAGACTTTCTGTCACGTTCATGATAGATTGAACTTTAAGGAGGTAGTAAATTTGCGATTTTAAGGCGTTTGCGGCAGTAAGGGTGATTTGTTTTCAAAAAAATGGATTTTGCTAAAACTTTATATTTTGAAAGACCAATCAAATATCAAAACAAATATCCATTTTTCATCTTGCATTAAGTTTATCATGTAACAAGTAGTAACTTGCTAAACAAGACATTTTAACAATGTTAACATGTGTGAAATGCTCATTAACCGATGCAATGAAGCTCTCGCGACTGTTTGTTCTTTCATACACGTACAGTTAATACAGAAATACTAACTTGGTAAGCTTGCATAACAATACTCTTTAGCTGTTGACTAATTTGAAATTCGTAAACATTGTTTATGATCATAGTCAGTGTTTTAGTTTAATCAGTATTTTTATTCACTGATAATACAACATACAAGTATAATCGACATATAAATACATAGACATATAATGAGTGAATCGGATTCAGAAAAAAGCATATTTGCTTATTCAAATCTGTCTCAGTGTTTTACTGAACGCCATCAATATAAAACAGAACGGTTATCATGATAACGTCACTTAAACAAACTCTGCTTAAAAACATGACACGCGTGATTATTTCTTCCTTAACCCGTTGCTGCAAATATTGTGTTTGAATTATTTTCACTGAACGTATATGGTGAGTATAAACATTATCCAGGAGAAAGTAAAACCCAAGTTTTGAATGGGTATGTGAGCAAATGCTTCATTTATCACAATAGTATCCATAGTCATCAACTACAAAGGCAGCGAATCGCGTATCTATGGACTAATTATGAAGGGCTAAACGAGGAGCATACTGTCTCTTGCCCAATTAGTCACAACTGTCCAGTATAGTTTAAAGACATATTACTAAACCAAGCACGCATTCCATTTTAATACATCTTCTTTGCTGTCTTCTAAATGTGCCTTTACTCAGACAAAGAAATAATCGGCATAAACTACGTCATCCAACTTGTTAAAATTACCCCTTTTTATTAGCACGTGTGCTTTGTGTTCAGTGCATTTTAAAGTTCAGCGACCACAAAGAAACTCTCTGTTCTGAAAATTTGCTTTATTTAAGAACTAGAACAACGACCTCATTTAAACTTTTTCTTGAAACCATTTGAAGAACACCTTACATACAGAAGAAGTTCATTCGGAATCAAAAGAATGGTGTTGGTAATTTGACTAGTTCGGAACTGATGATCCCAGATCATTTGCCGCACAGCATGTGAACTTTTGAACTATGAAACATTGTATTTTATGAAAACCGGCTAACCACACGCACATTCTTACGAGAAATGACCGCCTATCAAACATAAAAAGGCACAACATTCACCTACGAATATTAATTCAATAAATGAGACAACTCAACCTTACATCGAGCGTTTACAATGCTAGATCTTCGGAACAAAGTGCAAACACCTTCACAATTTGACGCAATGGGCTTGAAAAACCGATTAATCGGTGTAGTAATAGATATATTCCAGACAAGCGCTGGAAGTTGCCTATTATGCATTACATAATCGGTCTAAACCGGATTCAGTATTAAAATGATCAAAGCAAATTCAATCGAGTTTTGTTATATCTAAGACTTTTTCAATAGCTTAAATTACTTAATCAAAATATTCGAACTAATAGACATAGTTCCTCCAACTTCGACATGTATCCTTAAGCAACAAACACACTATGTTTTGGTTTGGCATTAAGTGCCGTTAATTTGTGGTGTGGAATAAACAAAGCTCGATATGATGAGATTCGACTGTAGTCCATGTACATTTACGGACGTTACACATGGAATAGTGTCAATATATATGGGCATGCGTTTAACATAAATTTGGAAATTGCTCAGGCAACTAGGGGATCGTTGGAGTTAACCTTACGCATGGTACCAACTAAACTATTAGAATTTAGTTTATTAGATAATTGCTTATTTAGATTATCTTTTTCGTTGTCAAATTTAAAACTGTCGTTTTCGACAAGTTTCGGATCAAATTTGTTTACGAAGAACATAAATGACAAATGTAGTAATAAATTTACACTTCCCAATTCCTCTTTAATTACACTATATTATATAACAAAATGTGACGTCTTTAAAAAGACGTCCCCTTGATAAAAGCGGCGACTCTTCAGAGACTTTACTATTTGCAATGGTTTAATGACATAGGCAGCTAAAGAACAAGTAATGGTTATATCTACCAATCTTAACCCTCTACTCGATATGCTAGGTTCGAATCCACGACAACAATTGATTTAAAAGGACGAATCTAGGCCAAAGGAAAATGTCATTTATGAATCTTTTTTAAAACATTTAAGGAAAGTGAGCTTTTGCTCATTACGGGAAAATGCTCCATCTCTCACAATGTGTTCAATATTTGTCTTTATCGGAAACGCTGAAAGGCTATGTAGCTAGAGTTAAGAAAGAAATCAACTTTTGAGACGTTGTAAATGAGGTAAGTGATTATGGAGTGAATGCATCGGAATTATTTCAGTTCTTCTCGAGTACTTTAATGCCTAAGTTATAAACATCAAACGATTGTCATTGCAATTTTACAGGTTTTGCATAAAACGCTCTAGAATGTTTAACGTGTAATTATGGAGGGGCAAGTACAAGTAATTATCCAAATGTTAAATATAACCAGTCAAAACTTTGGATTTGAACACCTTGTGGAATGAAATTTAAGTACATCAACAGTTTTTGTTATATTGACATAGGGCGCAGTATTCATATATGTTTAATGTTATATAGTCGTGGGACCTTTTTCATAGGTCCACAATACCCAATGTTCGAACGAAATGAAAAAAACCTGATAACATCTATACGTATCAAAAGAGCAAATACTTATGTTTTTGGTTCAGACATCAGTTCAGATTAAATCATGCATGCAATTAATCAGGTTCGAGATACTAAACGAGATTCGACTGTAATTACACATCAAATAAACATTTTTAATGTACTTTTGTATGTGTATATAATAAAATCAAACCTGCATTGAGTGGTTACTCCATCACAAGACTTTTGTGGTTTTAAGACAGGTGGTCACTTAATGCAGAACGAAAGTCATGCAGACAGCTCTCGAAAGAGAAGATATGCAATAATGCTATCGGTAAATAGAAAGTGTTATAGAATTCAAGAATATTATCAGCAATCAATATTATTAAAGAGCTGTCTGCGTTACTTTCGTTTAGCATTAGAAAACATCTGTTATTAAAGGTCACGTGACTATTTAATTTGATGGCCGCTTAACAAGATCATCCTACAAGTTGTAAATAGTTGTACGTATATACTCTTGACATCGTCGGAGTATATAAGTAGGTGGGTATACGGGAGCCGTATTGCATAGCATACAATGAATTATATGTTTTTACAGTTAACGTCGGAACAAGGGTGCATCTTAAGACTGTATGGTTTTACAGCTACATGTATATATACGAGTCGATGAATAATATTTTATATGAGATGGCATTAGACCCAGCAGATCGTTTGAAGAGTTGCATGTTCGTGTCTGTTCTCTTATAGTACACTTGACAAGTCAGTTTAATGAAGTTAAAATGTGTTACTGTAATGTTGTAATAGTGTTCATGCGAAGGCATATATACCGGCAGTGTATTGTTTTTGAGTGACCATTATGAATCATAAATTAAGAAATACACTGAAGACAAACTTACATTGAAAGCATGCAGCCGACACTTTTAAATCATTCATACAGCGTATATTGCCTCTTCAAACGTGTTCAATTTATCTAATGTATGCATGTGTATATTTTCCAAACAAAACCAAAAGAAGCTATTGAAAGCTTTATCATCCGGTTATCGCCCCACGCGCGTTTGATAAGTGTTCTACAGACTTGATACGTTTCTATTAAGCATGCTCATTTATGCGCAAACAGCAATTGCAGTTATGTTTTAACACGAATGATCTTCAAATTAGATGTACGATACATTTTCAACTTCAATCGAGATCAACTTACCGTCAAAGAAAATCTGAATGAGTGCTACTGAACGAGTTATAGTATTAACCCTCATCCTCCAGGTATATATATACACTTTTAAACGTATCAAACTAAAAAAAAGTCACCTTTGGTCTGCACAACATATTTCTGATATTTAAACAAATGCTGATATATTGCTTCAGTACTTACCACGATACAAATAATATGTCGACTGATTTAGGCTCCCAAATGTTGAAATATATTACCCGTTATTACACAGAATGAAACATTTACTTGATATGAAAATAAATGCTTCGTATCTCACAGTGTTTTCAAAACCATTCAAAAGTGTACCTGCTCTTAGATATCCATCCTTTTCGTCAGATTATTTTCCTTCAGCATACGTCTAAACTAGTCATGTTGAGTAAACAGTCAACGTTGCAAATCGTACATCGGCGCTTATATAGACCAACTGGTATCGACCATTAAAATAGGGTCAAGGTCTGTTCAAGATGTGTGATGATTAACATATGACTCTGTCAGAATATGATGAAAAATACCGGAAGCCATTCTAGTAACAATTTTAACAACCTGTTAACAAATATTCGTCACGAAGACTTCTGACATTTAATGTCATTTATAATTAAATTATATTTACATGACGAAAGCAAATTTTGTCTTTAGGTATAGATTGTAGTTGCGCTTATGATGATATGTTCAAGCAAGGCATATACGTCTTTGAAATTAAGTCTGATTGCGATTTTGATTAGTTTAAATTACCCGAGGCTCGAGTTTATTTCGAGCTTTGGGTAATTTGAACTTACAAAACTTATATTAATAGTCCAACAGACTTCAACATAAAAGAATCGACTATAATCTATATTTCGTTTTTCTAACAATCTTAACAGGTTTGATAGGATCACACCATTTCATCAACAGTATCTTTTAAATATTGAACAAACACTTTCAGCAAAGTTTTAATGTTAAACCGTACGTCAATGCTCAGTTATTATTTGCTGCAGTCATATGAGGTAACTACTATCATATAATTAAAGCATCGCTTTCATGTAAGCTCACCTTGAAGTTTCTCCAAATTTAGTGACAATTTTCTGTGCAACTAAACTACTTATCCAATTTCATGAACGGGAAAACATTGTCACATATCCATTCTAGTGCACACGGATATTCCTTTCTTTGAAAACAATCCAGTTAAAACAATATTTCCATTTTTCATAAACGCCCCTGTAGCATATGGCCATTGCATAACGCTGTGAATGGAAATGAACAGTAAGGCGTCACGAGTATAGGCGACATTTCATTTAATGTTTTACTCTTCTTTTCGGCTAGATATTCACATTTTTTAACAGTTTGATTCCTTGTTAATGAGTCTAACCATAGCATGTGTATGTGATAATAGGTCTTTTGTGTATTTACATCTGATGACGGTACAAAATATAAAGGCAATGCAATAACAAACATAAAACTAAACATTGAGTTCGCCTCTTTGCAATTTACTGGTGAGCTCCCACGCTCAAAAGTAAACTGAACATAGAAAGGGTGGACTTAGGATATCGATTTTAAATAGGATGTTGCATTTGCAATGTTCACTATTTTATACATGCAGGTTTGAATCTATGCCAGTCTATCTGTCAGAAGCTGATATGTAGCCTCAGGGTTTAAAAGATAGATCAAAATGATTCTGGTATTATCTTTTTTTCAATTTCTCGACCGAACCCTATGTTATAACCATTAATTAGAATCGTCTTTAAAATGCGCCTTTAATGAATGGTCACACCATAGGCTTTGGTCGAGAAATAATTTGTCTAGCAGTTAGCGTAGGCGCCTTCTATGTAAACATATATTCATACTGTCTTGTGTGACATGTTTAAAGAAGATGCCTTTTAGCAAAGTTAATATTTTGCTGTAATGAATACCAATTTGTCTATGACATTTGACCAGACCTGTCAATAGTTCTAACCGACAAGACACTACAAACGCTCACGGGAAACTCAAAGAACGACATGGTTCGCATAAATAAAGTACATGTTCTATAGGATTGCAGCTCTTGCTGCCTCGATAACGATAAAAGTTTCTTTTTCTACTCTTTATTTTCATTTACCAAAATATGGCGTCTAGTACATGTGCTTATCACGTGACTATACGTATTTTTTTCCTTATCGTAATAATAACTATAACACTGTCATGAGGTCAGTGTCTACTAAATTTATCGCTCCTCAACAGTACACTTTTTTAAATTTATAGAGGGGAAAAATATCAATATTTCCGATCTGTATCGGTTTGAGGTCGTAAGTTTGTAGTTCTTACATGATGCACGCATATGTCACTATAAACAAAAAAAACATTATGCTATAAACAACGGTTTGACAAATGACGTCACATTTCACGTAAACTACGTCAATATGATTGAATAACTTTTGCATTTTCTACACGTCAGAGACTAATCTAGCGATATTTCATGCTAGTACCTCAAGGCTCCATTTTGGGCCCACTGCTATTTTTAATTTTCATCAACGATCTTCCAAGTTCACTTTCAAGTGTGATCAACAGTACGGATATGTATGCAGACGATACAACTATATGTGATATTCAACGATCTATGTATACTCTTGAAACTAATTTGCAAACGAGCTTGCATCTGCTTGAAACTTGGTGTAAATGTAATGGAATGGTTCTGAATACTGATAAAACAAAAGTGTTATTGGTTACAACTCCTCATAAAAGAGCTAAGCTTCCTGAAAATTGTTTAACTCTTACGTTTAAAAGTGTGCCATTGAAATCATCAGCAGGTGAAAAGTTGCTTGGTGTACATATAAATCAAAATCTCAAATGGGACGACCATGTTGATAAAGTAAAGAAGAAAATTTCAACCAACCTCTGGCTGTTATCTCGAATTAAAACATATATTCCACTTAATACTAGAATTTTGTATTACAAGGCATATATTCAGCCTCATCTAGATTTTTGTAACATTGTTTGGGGTGGTACAAAGTTCACCAATCTGAATAAACTCTGTAGATTGCAGAAAAGGGCATGTAAAACCATATTTGGTAAAGATTATACTTCTGTATCTCATGCAATGGAAATAATGAACTCTCTTAATATTCACGATAGAATAATTTTACAAAAAGCTAAATTTATGTACAAAGTATCAAAGGGATTAGTACCAGGCTACATTTCCGAAATGTTCTATTAAGACAATAAAATTTACACCAATTTACGAACCTCTAACAAAATTGATTACACGACTCCTAGACCAAGATTAGAGCAATTTAAAGAAAGTATATCTTATTCGGGTCCTTCGATATGGAATAAAATACCACAATTCATTCAATTAATGAATTCAATGGATAGTTTCACTTTACATTCTATACGATGGCTTAAATCTCAAAGGCAAAATGTTAACCCTTAGAGACCTAGGTCACCTGTATGAAAACTCAAATGATAAGATTTAATCCCTTAGATACCTAGATCACCTTTTTTAAAAAACAATTCAAACGCGTTATTTAAACTGAATATTATCACATATGTTGCAACAAATGTTTAATGGATAGAAGTGTGTGCATTAAGGTATGATTACTGAATGGAATGCTAAACGGTGCTGATCCTAATCAGAGAGATTCTGTTTGCAGTCTTCTGATCTAGATCTGCACTGTTTTCTTATATTACTTTTTATGTATGTAAATGCCATTTTAATTCTTTGTTAAAATTTGCAACTTTTAACTGTTAACATTTGCATTGTTACACTTTTACAACAATTTAACCCTCTATCAAATAGAAACGCCCTTTCACGCCCCTTAAACACATTGTCAGTGAAATCATTGTTTGAAGTGGTGTGTTTACTCATAATGAGCAAATGCTCAATTTTCCACAATATTTTCTAAACCAGTCAAAACGGGTTTTTTTGCATAGAATGAGTTATTCGTTGGTTTCATTGAGTGCTTTCGTTGGGGATGATTCTAAAATTAGCATTTTAATTAAAGGGTATGAATTCGAATACAATACATTTTCATTTCTGTTTCATTGTTCAACATTTTGCTGTTATTTTATAGAGAGAGAGATAATGTTTGTGTATTATAGTGACATGTGCATGACAAACACTTAGATCTGCAACTGTAAAACATATAAACAAAGCTGCGCACCCGGCCCAATGACCTTTAAATCACATTAACATAATTATAAAATAAAGTAGATCTTAATTAAGTTGTTTAATTATTTCAGTATATGAATTGTCAGTTATGAAAGACAAAAAGCGTAGACCTTGATCAGAGAGATTTCCATGAGCCCTCTGATCTGAATTTTCGTTTTTTGCGATGCAACTTGTCGTC